>JAAVUH010000087.1:0-201437 GCA_014899045.1 Fusarium palustre
TTTTGGTACATTGTGTGATGTTCAGGTTTTGTCAAGGATATGATGGCAATTGTAAAGATGCAAGTAGAATGGAAAGGTGAATGTTTCTGTCTCATGTTAAGTTTTAGAGGATCATGTTTTGTTTCAAGCATGAGTATTGTCAAGCATCTGAATGGACGACGAGGTTCTATTAACCACTGTAAATATACCCTGTCTTGGTACTATCTAATGCATGTGTTGTCGGGTAACTTCCATGGTTTCCACAAGTCTAAGTACTGTAGAAACGAAACGCACAATCCGAACAAGGGGAACGAACACGCATGTATTGTAGACTATGTATTTGTTTTCTTTTTCTTTATATCACTCATTTTTCTGTTCTGGAATTTCTGCTTGATAGAAATCCCTCGATTGTCCTCGTGGACATAATTCCTGGTCCAGTTTTTTTGGCGAATGGTCTTTGCTTGGTTATATGCAATGACAACTCAGAGCTTCAGAGTTACACCAAAAAACATGATACATACATACACATACGCATACAGCAGCGCAATCATAATGTTGTTTGCGTTTAGGATTAAGGATTTACAAGATCATTTCGATTTCAAGCAGAGAAAATATGTAGGTACACTGCATTCCTTAATACCTTGCCTAGGTACGCACAGTAGACAAAACTAAGCACTGCATGTCATTGTACTGCCATCATTGTCCCATCATGACTTGTTGACCCTCAAGTGGGTGCATTGTTCCACTCTACCGCCATGACGGGACAAACAAAAAATAGGTCCAGTGTTCTCGACAGGGCGTGCAGGGCAAGGTTGGAGGCTCTTTTCAAGGTCCACAGTTGACGATGATGGTTCCCGAATAGAGCCTTCTTGGGGTTTCTGTCATCGAGGGTTTAGTAATAAACACACGACTGATAGATAACACAACCTCCATGTAGAAACTCATATCCGTAGCGCTGAGACTTGCCAACGCACACCTCTGCCCTCCCCCTGTGACCCGGCCCGACCTGCCCCTCGCCTTGCCCTGCCAGCCTGCCTTTGCCTTGCCTTGTCCTGACAAGACAAGACCAGGCGCTGACTGACACGTGCGAATCGCACAGGGCTTCAGGTACCGACCCCATAAAAGAGTCGTTGATCCAATTGTGTTCCAATCTCACCCGCATTACCGCCTTCGCTCACTCCGAATTAAGCTTAGTGTACATCAATCCACATCTGCCAACGCTGTAACTTTGCCTTTGCCCTCCCTAGTAGGTACCTACCAACCTAGACTACCTGCTAATGTACGTCTACTGTTATAGTAAAAAGGCGGTGCTGTATCCACTCCACTACTGTACCCGTACCGCCTGTTCCCGTCCGTTATAGCGAGTAACTTTAGTGGCAGAGAGCTAAGGTTGGGAATCTGATGGATCCATTTGGGATACCTCTACCCCATCATATTGGATCCTACCCTTATCCCAGCCCAGCCTACCAGCCCAGCCAGCCCGATCTCGTTGTTCAAGGCCAAGCCAAGTTTGTGTTCGTGTCTGTCTGTGCCTGTGCCTGTATCGGTCTTGAGACGTCCGTCTTGTTTCTAGCGACTATGCAGTCGGCATAACCGAAAGGTGCCAGTTGTTGTGAGGCCCTTTTTTCGTTATTACCGGTCTGTTTCTCTTTACAGTGTAGTATACCTAGTACTGCCGTGTCTTCATAGTCCCCTTCCCACGATACTTCTCCCCCCACCTCCCACTTCAACTCTTTTCTGACCTCCCACATCTTCTCTCTTCTCTCCTCTCTTCAGGACCTCTTCCCTCCCCATATTCTCCGTGTTTTGTTTTGTCTTGTGTTCTCTTGGAACGTGCGACTTCAGCCCGTGATACGATCAAAGTATATACTTCATACCATACGCTAAAACACCTCGGAACGATCGCGCCATCATCTTTCCAACCTCCCGCGCTTTGTTATTCTTTATTAAGTCCGATTTTCGCTGGCAGGTCTAGCACTCACTCTCGAATCATCCTACAACCGTCTTACTTGCGACCTGCCTCGGCCTACATCTGTTCGAGCCATATACCTCTGTTCCAAAGGCCCGTGGGCGGCGCCTCATCGAGAGCTGCCATAGCTGCGCGATTGCGACGCAGTCTCCTCTGAGCCCGAAATGGTTTCTATGCAAAGATCTTTGTCTTCACCAGTCCGCATTCATTCTGCTCCGAGTACGTCTCCGACGTCGCTACTCCTAGCCCGTCTCTAGCCTGAGCTCGATTCTGGCTCTGCATGCCTTATAGTTGTACTGATTCGATTCACTTCATAGCTGGTTCCCCTACTGATGCGCAAGAATCGGGGTCGCCCCCTCCATCTTTTGATGTCCACGTGCAACCTGCTCGATCACGAAGACGACGCTCGCCGAGCCCCAGCCCAACCCGCGATAACACGCAGAAGCACTCGCGGAACTCTGACGGCAAAGACCATCGGGGTCATGCTCACCAACAGTCACCAATCATGTCCTCCCGAAAACCAATTGTGGCACAACCAAACATGCCTGGCCAGCCATCACCGAGAAACAGCCCAAGAGTCTCGTGCCTAAAGCTCAACAAGGACGAGAACGACAATGAGTCTTCTTCCAAATTCAAGCCGTTGCTGCAAGATGTTTCGCAATACACAAATCCACACCTATCGCCCGAGTCCGAAAGTACAACTCTCGAAGAGCTGGCTCATCTAGTGCGACTGTCCAAGTACCAGGAGCGCAAGCGCGCCAACAATCGTCTACGTCTTCAAAGGAATTTGGTCTCTACTGCCCTCAGCGCCCGCTTGACCCGCTGCGGGGAAATAGCTCATCGTAATTTGGTCGATAGTTTCCGTCGTGACGACAAGGAGAACTTCTCTGCCCTTTACAGCGCCATCCATGATGTACGCAACAGCTGCGACGAGCTCCGTCGTTATGCCCTTCTTGACCCCGAGATGGAGGGTCTTGCCAACGGTGGTCTTGGATCTTCTGAAAGTTTGGATACCCCCACTAACTCGGCAGCTCTTGGTCCTCTCAAATCAATAACACCATTTTTACACGACATTTCTGCTTCTGCTCGGGATACGTTTTTGGAATTTCTCACTCAACTCCGTACAAACCCTGATTACCTGGCTACTCGTATATGTTCTCTGTCAAGCTCCGAGTTGAACTCATTCTTGACTTATCATAAAGGTTTGGAACCTGTGGAATCTGTCCTGCCCTTCCATGGCCGTTCTGGAGGAAGAGTCCACGCAAGTGCGCCCAAAAACAGCACTGCTGTGGACATAGAGCGACTGTTGTCTTTCCAACGCCACGATCCCCTCTCCATACTTATCCATACCTGCTTTGCCAATTCCGCTGGACCTGATAGTTCTGAGGATCAACGACGAACCGATATCTGGGCTACGGCTTTGGCACGGCTGATTTCGGAACCCAAGTCCACCGGAGAGCACTTTCTGATTTCAGTTCTCAACATTTGGACAGCAATGCGTGACTGGTCCGGCAAGTCCAACATGGAATGGTACCTAATGAAGATCCTTGAAGATGGAGCCTTTTTGCTGGACCGGGCCGAGGACCAACATGGTACCCGATTTAACCTCTCTGATTGGAATCATTCGGACGAGGTTGCTGCTAAGGAGTTCTACGAGCGAGCCGTAAACCAATTGTTTGAGCTTGTCGACGACGAGGATGCCACTGGAATACCCGAAGGACTCTTGGAGCTGGGAAACGCCATTCTTAAGAAGCTCGACCACAAGTATGTCGAAAACACCTCTCGCTGGTTGGTCTGGAGGTGCCTGTTTTTTGTCTTCCTTTTGGGCGTCATTATCCACCCGGAGTCTTATGGAATGCTGGCCGAGTACCACATCACACCTTACGCCCGTGAAAAGATTCTGAAGAAGGTAGCCATGAAGGCTCATGAGTATGTCTCCAGCATGTGGAGTGGTAAGCCCTCGGCAACCTGTGTCCCTGTGGAAGTACCACCAAAGATCAAAGGCCATGTGGAAAGCATCCTCGCCCGTTTCCAGGGATCACGATCCAAGACTCCAGCTGCCAAGTTGCTTCCGGCGAGATCTGTTACATCACTGAGAGAAACCAAGGAGGTCCACCCCTACTTGGTTATTAGCCCAGCTGATCTTGCAACCTTGATTAATGCTATCTTCCCAGAAAGAAGACCACACTCGGCTTCGGGCAGCTTTAGATCAGGCCCAGCCTCTGTTTCAGGCATGTCTGCCATCTCGCAGCCCATTTCCATGTCGAACCCAAGGAACAGCAACTTTGACACTGTCTCCATCATCAGCACTAGCGTCTCTTCAGTGTTTAGTGACTCGACCACAAGGGATGACTACCTAGACGAGCAGACCTCGGTTACACCTCAACGTTATTCTCCTCCAGCAATGGACTCGGAGCTCCAGAGGCGTCTAAACAAATATGAAGATGACGGCTATCGACTGCGCCTGGCACTCCATGAGATGACTCAAAACTTGGGTTCTGATATCACTCGTGGTTCATGTCATCCTTGCGCCGAGCGATGGGTTGTACTTTTCATTTCCTCCGATGGAAAGAGTTTGTCTACCAACATGACGTTCGATCCCGATGAAGAATTAGACGATGAAGAAAACTCTTCCAGTACTGATACTGATGAGGAGGATGCCTCGGACGGACCCGAGCTCGATAAGGACTACCACCAACTTAGAGATTCCATTCTTAAGCTGGTTGAAGATTACGAGATTCCCCGTAGTCTTGAGCCAGAGAACAGCCGGACACAGCTTAGCAATCGTGCTTCCGGTCTTAAACGGTACAAGTCCAAAACACGGATCATCACTACTGAGCGGTCAATGGCTAGCCGTAACCCGTACAGAAAGCATCTTGACAAAGATGCAAACGAAAAACGACAGGCATCCATCCCCGAGTCAGAAACCAAGGATGACAAGTCGGAAGCCGTTTTGATCACTATGCTCAAGGCGGCCTCAGCACAATCCAAGGCTCTGGCAGACTTTGTCTCGTCTCACCAATATTGGAAGACTCTCAACCAACTCAATGCCCTCGCGTCCCCTTCACTACGGGCAAACGGGTTTGCGGTTCTAATCAACATTTTCTCTCGTGGTCCAAGAGATTCAATCCGCCGATCTGCTTCAGCCATTGAGGAGTACGATGCTTGGCTTGTCTGGCTCAAGCAGAGCCAAGAACGCCACGAGGGCATTATCGACCGCATGATGAAACGTGTACGGGCCGTACGCGACAAAATGTGGTATGTGACAGACGTGCGCAACTCAAAAGAATACGCCCATAGCCGTGATATTTGCCAAGCACTCAAGACTATGGGCATGCCTCGACGTTGGAACTCTTTCCAACGATCTCGTGCCCACATGGCTAGAGGGCCAAGTTCATCTTATCTCTATCGCACTGAGTCTCAAATCATGGACCTTTTAGCGGCGTCTGAAGAGCAGGGCGGACCAAATAAGCTTAGCGATGACCCTGCGGAGGCTACTGCAGCATGGCTTCAAAATCGTGGCATTGAGAACTTTTGCATGGGCGAAGAGCGAATTCACAGGTTTTGCTACGAAGTGGACAAGTGCATCTCTAGATTGGTCGGTGAGACTATTCGAGATGCGCCAGTTTTGTGGTCGAGCGAGCTCTACAAGCGCGACAAGCATAGCTACGACCGCGCAAGAGCCAGAGAAAAGGAAATGTCGTGGACCGGAGACGACTCTGGCAGCATCATCAGCGAACAGGATCGCAAGTTCAGCCCAACGTCGAGCAGACCAAACTCACTTGCTCGGGATCTGAGATCGCTATCAATGCACAACCCCAGCCAGCAGTCGCTCGACTCGGTGCGACAGAGCATGCCTCGGGCCAGCTCAGCGTTGTCTGATATTCTTGATGGACAAGAGTACTTTGATCGTGCTTCGCCTGCGCACACCAATGATTCAGCCAGCACCTTCTGGTCACCATTTCAACCAATCACGTCTCCCAGTTCAGGAGCTTCTCGAGGTTACTCGCCTACAACTAGCATGACAAACTTGTCCACGACCTTCTCTCACTCCCAACATGGTACCGCACCCTCCAACTCGACCTTCTCAACAGGGCGTCCTGGCACTTCGGCCTCATCGAATGAGACAGTGTTCCAGCACCAGCGAGTGGATGATGAGAAGACGCGCTTCCTTAACGAACTGAGGCAATCCCTGACCAGTCTTTTGCTCTCAGACCTTGGCAATCAGGTTTTCTCTCGAGGCTCCGAAACAGATGGCTGGTTTGACACGTTGGGACAACAGTGCATCGATCGTAAAGATGCACTTGACCGCCGAGCTCGACGGCGATCTGAGATCAAGGAGAAGCGAAGCTCAGGTCGACCAAGAGTCATTGAAAAGAAGAAGAGCTTTGGTAACCTACGAGGTGCTGGTGATAACAATTCTGAGCGTGGATCAGATATTCTGGAGGGCGTCCCTCAGAATTTGAACGAGGGAGGATCAAGTACCAATGACTCGACGCCACGTCTCTCTGCAGCCAAAGAAGAAAAGGACAAGACAGAGTTCCCGTTCAAAAAGGCATACAAGCGGCTACTCAACATGTTTTGCGTCCACCCCAACCCTTACGCCAAGTTGAATGCCCTTTATGAGTTGGAGAATCTCATTGTAGCTGCGCTCCAATCGAGCGGGCAGAAGAGGCCCCGATGGAACCGGTCCGATGCTGGTTCGAGCGTGGTAACAGAGCACAACACCAACGCTCGGCCTACGCCTTTGGAAGGGACGATTGACAACGTCAAAGAACGCCGATCGCAGGCACTTCAATCTCAACTTGCAACGCCCTTCTTTGGCCCTCGTCAAACCAATTCCGAGACGAGGTCAATCATGTCGGGGGGAAACGTCAACACCGACATCATCACCAAAGAGCTGCAGGCACTTTTCAGAGAGGCATCGATTCGACCAAAGACCATCTTCCGCGACTTGCAATTCATTGCATCATTTGTTCCACCTTCTGTGTTGGACAAGCAGGAGCGCGGCAAGGCTTTCTGGAACACTGCTCTGGCAGCACTCAAGCTGAAGGCAGAGGTTTGCCGGACCATGGTAGAGATGGCAGACGAAGTGGTCGCCGCACACACGCATGTGCGAAAACCTAACGATAATACGATACCAGATGTGCCACAATCAACAACAGGCACACCACCACCGCCGTCAACAACATACAAACTGGATGATGCGGGTAAGATGTGGACAATCACGGCCAAGGAAGGATTCCCAACAGCACAACGCGAGCTTGCGCTGTTTTACCTTTCTAACCCGGAATACGTTGAGCGGACAACGCTCCCTCTCTCCAAGCCACGCGAAGTGTTTAAACAAACTGTCATGGACAAGTATGGTCGCTTGGGCAACGGTGGAGGACGCACAGGGTTCTCGAGCGGAGGAAGCGAAGGTAAGGAGAGTGATGTGAGAAGCGACCCAGGGCTGATGTGTGTCGCGGTTCACTGGATGGAAGCGGCTGAGCATGGGGGTGATGAGCTGGCGACGAGCTTCCTACGACAGAATGAGTTTATGGGTGGTCGTTGAGCTGAGTTGACTGAGTCAAGTTGAGTTGCGTTGCCGGTGGCGCTGAAAGTATTATACCCACGTGTTTTTTTGTTTGGCGCTTGGGCGTCTAAGATTTCTTTGGATGTTTTATAGAGGAAATTGAGGATATGTTTGATACGATTTGAGATGTAGATGATGTTTACGAGAAGAGACGTATGGGATGGATGGATGGGGCTTGTGTATGATTGATACCATATAAGCATTTGCATAGTATACAATGAATGGTGCTGGCTGACGAAAGCGCCAGTTATTGTACATGATGATACATCCCGATTTCTCGTTTATGATTCTGATTCTCTGTCCTTGATCACAGAAGACTACAAACAGAACTACTAAGAAATGAACATCTGCGTGTCCATACTTCAGAAACAGTGATAGAGGGAATGAGAGTATGAGATGATTGTGGGCAGTTAAAAATAGCTTGTTCGATCTTGGATGTGTCGAGGACCGGACGATGGTCTGATTTCCCGGGGAATTTAGGTGGGTTCGGTCGGTAAAGGCCGGGGATCGATGGAATGGTCAGATATTTCGGAGGCCCCCAGATCCGGCCTGATATCAGGAACAAAATTAGTAGGTCAGCTTATGCTGGTCAGATCCTACTTCTTGGGCTATTTGTTTTTGTACTCTAAAGGTCAGAGGCCAACTCATTCATACCTACTTATCGAGTCAAATGATTAATTAAGCCGACACATGATACAATCAACTATCGAGATGAAAAGTTAAGATTACTATTTACTATACTATCAATTGATGAGAATTGTATGTATACTAACTATCTGTGAGAGTCAAAGTCATATTTTGATCCAGTGCCATGGTTCGGACCCCGGCATGGCCCGAAGTGGCATTGCTGGGGGGTTCTATGGCCTGGACGGCACTCAATTATGGCACCACCAAAAACAACGCCATTCGACTACCGGGCAGTCGGTCAGCTCAGAATATTAACATGCGACTTGAAGAGACGGACGAAGTCTAACAAAATTGAAGTTCGAGAAAGAAAATATATAATGCTGAATATTTTTACTCTTAACTCAACAGTACTTATCAATATCATCCAACAACAATCACAAGCATCCAATCTCTCCAATCACAACTACAGCTCCCTTGCACCCTCATCTCTATCAATAACTTACACCCATCCAACCAATTACATCAATTCATTCAAAATGGCTCTTATTCCCATGATCACATCTGCTGCTGCTCCCAGGTAAGTCCTCAATCCCGTCAATAATTTTACGAAGGAAATAAACATCTAACAGTTACTTCCAGGGTCCTCCCGGTCCTTGTCGCAGTAGGAAGCATCTCCATTGTCGGCGGCTACGTCCGTTCTCAACTTACCACTCAATCACGCACATTCGATCGTCAGTTTAGCCAGTACAACACAAACAAGAGCGAATCTGTGAGGGCAAAGACGTTTGACGGTTCTGTGCCTGACCCTCGAACAAGTCTTTTCAACGTTCTTGGCTGGTAAGAACCGCTCAAGATTAGATTGATATGGCTGGCGTTTACCTACTGTATTTGGATATGGATCTAGATTTGGATTTGAGGCGTTACAAATCTGCCTTGGGGAAAATAAAGTTGCATAATTAATTTCAAGACATTTAAGAACCTGGCACCTGGCGGTATGTAAACTTTGTTCAATCTTAAACTAAGTGCCGTTCCGTTTCTACACGGAGAGGCATCCAACTATTGAATCTAGCACTTGACTAGTGGAAATGAGCTTCTTTTATCGACATGGAATGTGGATTAGTCTACCCTTTGAAATTCCGTTTCAACTTGGAATCGATTTAGAGCCTTTGTTAAACTCTTTTTTTGTAAACCCCGTGTGTCCTTGTTTCTTAAGATCTGGTTTAATGGAATCAAAACTAGGTAGCCTTCACAAGGACTCCCATCATCCAGCTCCATACCAACCAACACATGACCCCTTACCGAATCCAACTCAACGTCCCCAACACCCTAGCACACCCTACCTCATTAAGCTTAAACATGGTGGTGGTCTAGACGTTCCATAAACTCAGCTCAGTCTTGGCGTTTCTCCTTTTGGCTCAGCCCTACAAGCGCCTTCGGCTGTTGACCCAATAACCTTCCATCTACCGTTCAATAGCGACGCCGCGTTTTTAAAATTCGGACTTTTCAAGGGAGACGCCACAGGCAATTGTTGAAGCTACCAATGATGAATGGACAATGACGTCTTGCCCCGTGAGCTAATGCTGTTCTGGCACTCGGAGGTTTGAAGAGCCGGAGACAAGGCAGTACAGTCAAAGTTGTGCTGGTAGAGGTTTATATGCTGGTGACCCCCGCACAAATATGCAATTCCCATATAGATAGATATACAAGCTTTTGAGCTGAGACATTAGCAACATGTATCAACCGCCATATCTGCAAAACCAAGAGTGGCGGCCTCAACAACCTACATATGAATACAAGCCTGTCACGGCACAAGTCCACCCTGTCGAAGCAGATGCAGGGCAACCAGACAAGGAACACCGAGAAAGACCCGACTACCGTCCCATTCCTTTACGATGGCCCTTTATCAGCGCGCTCATCCTTGTGCTTCTGGCACTGATGGGGTTGACCATATATGCTGTTCGCACCCTGGGCGGATCTGATACCACAACGAGGCTTGAGAACAGATCTTTCCAAATCTCAAATGACAATCTCTTCTTTATGAAAAGACAGGACGATGGTAGCGAGGCCGCTGTACCAGATGCAACGGCCGCCACTGAAGCAGAACCCAAAACAGCAGTAGATTCCAGCCCTGAGGAAACAGGTGTTTCCAAGTCCGAGCCCGCAGACGATACCTCGAACACCAACGATGGTGAAAGCGGCACTCTGACGACTGCCCTAGTCGAAGAACTCTTCACAACAATGGTTACCAAGCCAGGCTCGCTTGAAGTAACATCCGTCACTGAAACTATCACGGAGACGGGTGAGATCACACGCACACTGGTGGAAACCATTCCAGGCACTACTTATGTCACATCATCCGAAGTGCCTGTGGAGGACATTCCCACGTCGGCTGAAGATGGCGGCGTGCCAGCGACCAATGCGTTCGTTAAAGTCACCGTGACAGAGGCTGCACAAACAAGAACGAGCATCACCGTTATGGAGAGTGGCGTGGTTCGCACAACTGTCAAAGAAACCACGCGTACTGGCCCCCCGATTGTATATGCTTCTGTCGGTACGACGACAATCTACTCCGTTCTCACTCTTGACTCGGAGGGAAAGGTTGCGAAGCCTCCCGTCACAAAGTATCTAACGAGCCAAGTCAAGGCCACTGTTAAAACGATTGTCGATGCGCCACCCCCAGTAACAATGGTTCAGACACTTCCTGATGGCCAGGTTATCACCTCAGTGTCTACGCCACTTGGCACAACACGAGTGACGACTGTACCTCCAACACAGGTTGTCATTACCGATGTCTCCACGCCCACTGGTGGTACTCGTATCGTCGTTGAGGCTACGACACACACCCTCACGCAATCGGATTATATCATAGGGAAATTCCTTCCGCCTATTATTGCCGTACTTCTCGCCATGGGTATTCGTGCCCTAAATCAAGCCGCTCAGCAATACCAACCATTTGCTGCACTCACCAGGGAAGGCGGTGCATTGGGTCGTGAGGCTTTGCTTCTCAGCTTTGATGGTTGGCAGAGCATATATCTCCCATTCAAACTCCTTTTTAACAATCAGCCTCTTCCCTTCCTAACAGCCTTGGCTCTATGGTCATCGAGTCTTGTAGCGCCTCTATCCAGTGAAGCCATAGGCCTAAAGATTTACGGCCGCTGCAGCAAGGGGGCCATTGACGGCTGTGCTCTTGAGCTTGGTGTCTCTAACAACGCGGCCTACGCTCTTGTTGGTCTCCTAGGTGCCCTGGCTATTCTTCTTGCTTTCACGCTTAGTGTCATTAGCCGTCACTGGCGCACTGGTGTGTATGCAAACCCGTGGTGTGCAATCAACACGGCAGCTCTTGTTGCTCGGAACCCAGATATTCGATCCTTGGGGGCCAATGACTGGAAAGATCTCAAGAGTTCTATTACCGAGAAGAGGTTCGCCATGGGTTGGTTCCGCAACCAAGACGGACGAGACGAATATGGCGTTGTCGTCGTCGGAGATATCGATCGTCCCATCGCAGCTCCTTACACTAACACGCCATATATTGAGGGCATGGCGTATCGCCCACAGACACGCCGTAGAGCTCCACAGACTTTTATGGCTTTGAGCTTCTGGTACCGCTTCACGTTTCTTGTTTTTCTCATCTGTCTTCTTGGCTTTGTTGGGTATTACCACTTTGTCGATACCTTTGGGAAACTGCCCAAGAACATGAAGAAGGTCATGGAGAGTCAGGAATTTGGTGTACGCTTTGTCTATTCTGCCCTTGGTGTTATCGTCATCTTTTGCTGGGAGTTTCTGTTTTCTAGTGAGTCTACTCTCCAACTTTATTCTTACCTCGTATTAATCTCGTTAGGTGTTGCTGTCATCACACCTTACCGCCGTATGGCTGAGGATCCTCAAGTACCGACGCGGTCAGTTTTGATGACACCAGCAACCAATCCAGTCTCGGGTGTCTTTGTTGCGCTGAGAATTCGAGATCCTCTCCTCTTTTTCACAGCTTTCACCACCGTCCTCGCACAATTCCTCCCAATTCTGCTTGCCAATGTTCCGTACAACCGCACCCAAACAAGCGATGCTCACGAGATATGCTCCCGTCTCAGCATTGGTATCTTGCTTGTCATGGTCGTTGCCATGCTGTCCAGTATATTGGTCAAATGGCCAGACCTGCCTGTTGACCCTAGTAGTCTGGCAGGAGCACTATGGTATGTTTCTGATGCGCCGTGGGTTAGAGGCCTCGAGGGCGTTGCGGCAATGAGTGCAAAGAAACGTAAGAATGCAGTGCAGGGTCTTGGAGGGAGATGGACATATGGACCCATTCATACGCCGATGGGAGATCGCATGTGTATTGAACATGGAACGACTGGGTTCAGAGGTTAGCAACTGCTGTGTAATTTGTAAGAGTTGAGGGTCGTTGATAGTGGTGAGAGATCGGATCATCTCCATAGTAATAATAGAATATTAGAACAAAGTACTATCTGTCTTGACAACCACTTTACCCACGATCGACAGGGATTTTGATTGACCTCGGGGAGTTGATAAAGGCTGAACAACAGAGAAAAGCGGGAGATTATGCGCATACCGGTCAGAGACTTCTCTCAATGGCCAGCAGTCGCCCTGAGCAGTGGAGACCCCCGCACGCCATTACAGGGCCTGGTGATGTGACGGGGAGTACAAGAAGCTTCATTGGATACTTCCTTGTTTAAGTCTTCGTAGCGATCATACTTTATATCAAGTATCTAGAATGGCGTGCTCAATAAGTTTACCGGTCCGTTTTCTTCTAAGAGGATGGGAAGACGGAAACCCTTGCTTGTCCTTATCCTCGTGCGCACATACCCAAGCTTAGTAAATATCTGAGCTTAGGTAGGTAGACAGGCACTGACTCAACATTCATAACGCACTGGACCTTCCTTCTTTACTGTGGACATTGTGGATAGAGAGAAAGCATTTAATTCTTTCATCTCCATAACTACTAATCTACCTACCTACCTACCTACCTACCTACCTACTGTTGGTGCTTTGCTCATATTCAACCAAAATGGTGCAACTTGATATCGTCTGGTATTTATAAACGACGATAGCGACTGACATTGTGCCACAATCAAACCAGCCCAGTCGGTACTTACAATCTCAAGGATATACTTTACTCGAATTCGGAATGCCGATCACTTTGAATGATAAGATACCTTACTACACACATTCCAGTCCAACCTTGAAATGAAAGCCGCATGTGTCCAGTGTCGAGTGCGCAAGGTATTTACAGCAACCAGATCCTCCTTAGTAGTCGGCCGGTACTGACTCCTGGAGGTCCGATGTGACGGCACAGTACCACGATGTCGCACTTGTGAGCGACTCAACTTCCAATGCTCCTTTGAGCAGGACGGCTCTTGTGGAAGTCTTGCACCTCGTCTGCCGCCAAAATGCCGTGGTACAAAAGCTTGTCAAGAATGTCGAACCATGAAAGTACGATGTTCTGGAGATACGCCACGATGTACAAATTGTCAGCGGAGGAAGAAGCCATGTACATATCTATTAAAGGCTGGTTCTACAACCACTGAGGCTTCATCGTCTCGGGATGACGCTTCATCCAAGTCGGCTTCCCGAGAAGTCACTTCGCCTGAACTCCAACACTCAAGCATAGCCTCTAGCTCGACATCAATTACGACCAATTCGCCTGTTTTCGAATGCGTACATTCATTGCCAGACGAACTAGTTATTCCGTTGATTGATCGATATTTCGACCTGATGTACCCTCTTCCTTCATTCAGCTTCTTACACCAGCCCACTATCACTCAAAGATGCCGCGACAAAACCATCGACCGGGCACTTGAGCTGACTTTATGCGCTATCACATCAATTTATTTCAATAGACACCAAGATCAACATGCCAAATGGGCACAAGAAGCCGAGCGTCTTATTCTCGAACGCCTCGAAGAGCCTTCAATCTTCAAGATACAAGCATCACTCCTCCTCATACGCTACCGGACTGCAGTTGGACAGTTTCCAAGAGCATTCATTATGGCAGGCCTGGCAGCTAGATGGGCTGTAGCACTACGTCTCAACTACGAACACTCCAAGTTGACCCCTGTTGCGCAGGAAGTACGAAGAAGGACATTTTGGTCTCTATACTTACTGGAAGATAGCTTTTGTGTGGGTTTGAAGGAGTTTGAGTTATTTGATCCCGATACCATTCATCTTCAATTACCATGTGAAGACATTGACTTCCTTCAAGAGCGATACGTCAGCACAGGTTACCTACAGCCAGGCAAGGGTCTGGAGCCAGATGTGCTAGGCCCTCGAGCGGCCTTCGTGCGGTTAGCATTCATACGAAGAGCTATCATGAGACTTAGTCGAAGAATATCCATGAAAGAAGCCAACCTCTCGGATCTCTTCTCATCAATGGAACGGTTTCAAACCGATCTTCTTCGCCTCAAGACAAGGCTTGCCCCTTGCGATCAATACTTAGATTCGGATCCCCAAGGGGTGCGCCGATCACCTCAATGTGCTGCCATGGCAAGTTTCCCAGCCTACACCTCAAACTCAACTAACACCCTCAGCACATGAGTTGGCATCAAAGTCACTGTAACCTCTATCGAATATTCCTCACAGAATACCCAGAGCCTACTCCTCATGCTACGGTGGAAGGCATTTCCACATCTGAAAGAGCGCTCATGAAAGACAGATGTCTGTCGCATGCCGAGCAAATCGTCAAACTTCTTTCAGACTTT
This sequence comes from Fusarium palustre, assembly GCA_014899045.1. Taxonomy (NCBI): domain Eukaryota; kingdom Fungi; phylum Ascomycota; class Sordariomycetes; order Hypocreales; family Nectriaceae; genus Fusarium; species Fusarium palustre. The sequence continues at coordinate 14,861 of JAAVUH010000087.1, forward strand.
GTCCAACACAACAACGATACTGATCTACTTGACTTCGACGCAGCTATCTGTGCCTATCATTCCGCCAGGTTGATATTATTTGGAGCGTACACTGGTAAGGACAATAAAGGGCCATCGATGCAGATGGCTATTAGTAAGGCTCAATTATGCTTGAATGTCATTACACGCTACTTTCGCTTCTCGGAACAGCTAAGATCCATGGTAGATCTCCCAACATAGAAATTGACGGAGCAGTAACTGACTTGAAGATAGCGACAAGAACTTGAGCGAGTTGTGCAGCAACATAAATCATGGCTTGAGTCTTTGGACAACCGTGTCATTGCAGCGGCCGAGGCTGTCCGCAATTCAACACCCAAACTTTCAAAGGAAGCATATATACGTCAGCGCCTCGCTATACACAGTCTTCTAGGACAATCTGATTTTGTCGATGACAGCCGTGATGCGGCCCCTGCACCTACTCCTGGGCAAGCCTTAAGCTCGACTGGATCTCCAGAATATAGTCAACCCGCCCATGAGCCGCCTATGGATGGTGATGGAAGGGAACTGTATCTCAGTGACCCTATTATGGATACCAACATTCTCTTTGGTAGTTCGTACGGTGCCGGATCAGACCTGAACGCATGGGTTCATAACGCTGTAATGATGCAGGATATAAATGGATATCTGGCAGAGGTCGACGAACAGTATATGTACTAAGAGGCCATTTATACAACGGGTTATCTTGGTTCGATCATTCCCCGCTAAGTTTTCATAAATTTAAGTGAGGGCCTAATGAGGCTCTATGTATATCATAACTTGCCGCCCGAACGCAAATCAATACACTAGATCGCCTTATACTTATGCCATGGTCATATAGGATCTTATATGGGAGTCGCAGTTGTAGATTCTTCCCATTGTGTCCTTCGGATAACTAGTCTTCCACCTGCCTACCTATTTATGAGGCTGTGGGGGAGGCACAGCAGCTGCAAGAGAGTTGTGGCTAGTGTTTTGATGAGTTCTCATGATCTGCCCTCATATAATTTATGATCTTTGGGGTGACAAACAAACAATGGGAATATGCATCAAAAACGGCCAATAGAGCTGAGTCCATTATTTGGAACACTGTCCGTTTTGGTCGAGGCTCAGTCGTGCAATGTCATGATTGGTATTTATCAGGCATGATGAGAACTCGAATGGAGTGCGGCCCATTATACGAAACCAAAGTATGGAGAAAGAAATGATATCCCACCTAACGGCAGCAGTAGAATTGCTTTCCAGCACCTCCTGTATTTCGTAGATATCGGTAACGTCATGGGGGTCAAGATGACACTCATCACATAGTTTTTTATTCAAACCTTGAGAAGATGCTGTCAATTGAAAAAAATGTGACAGACTGTCATAATGACACATAAATTGACCCGAACAACCTCGCAAGCGGAAGAGTGTGTGAGCAGGAACTCAGCTGGCGATCATGGTACAAGTAATTATCATGATGTATTGCTGTAGGGATGTCTGGGTATTTGGGCGGAAGTCGGTCCCCAGGTCAGTAAGATTTGATCTTCAGTACAAGTTTACATTTATGGTTGTATAAATCGATACATCAATTGCCTGTTCGCTACCGAAAAGGACAGTTATGTTTAAGTGGCTGACATCTCAAATACGATAATTTGAATGTGCCTCTAAGTACGACTTGAGGGAGGGGGGATCAAAACGATGATATTCCGGGAGTCGGAGCGGCCGTCGGAAAAATGACGCAGTTGTCCATTGTGGTTACTTTGCATATGCGCCAGTGAAGACGCTAGACCAAAATAAGATGTCCGTCTTTTTTTGCTTCGGTCGGTCGCGAGTTTTCCAACAGCTCACTTCGGGCCGTCGGTATCCTTGACCGATTGGTGCTTAACTGAGGAAGGACTTCCGACTATGTAGACCGGTTTGTTCAAGGTCTGAGTCAGTCTGTCGTATATTTGTTTGTTTGGGGCTGGCAATGCAGCCATCCCTAACTCCGCTTAATGTTCAGTCCAGTTCGTTGTCTCTCTTGTTCTCAGATAAAGGGTATCCGTCGGTCAGTGTATGTACCCTCTAAATTTTGACTCTAGATCCCGGTCGATAAACCTAGTCGATGGTGGAGACTCTTTGAGGCCTAGACGCCAGGGTTGAGCGGGACTCAGAACTACGAGGCGTCGCTTCTCGGTCCATTCTCGTTCTCATTGGTATCCCCAGGTTTCTTGTGTCGCGTGGTTGACGTACGGGGACAAATAATAATGATAGACTTGTGAATTATCGGATTGGATACAGTAGTCGGCAGAGCTTGCATGGAAATTATCGCATGTTGGTCGTGGACATGAGTACGAACAAGAGTGTTTGGATACTTTCTGTAGAACTTGGCACACAGGACCATTCGATGGTTCTGTGCTTTGATAGTGCTTGGATTCTGATTTTTGTAATGACTCGCGTATAGACAGTAGTATATCACGACTTGGAAAGCACTCGTTTTACTTCGATCACCATTGACTCTGATCGACGACCCCAAGCAAACATAGCAGTGAATTAGCCAGGAGCAGAACTCACTGACAAACTACATGTCGTACCTAAGAAAAATGCAAAGGGGGAAAGAAGAAGAAGAAAACAGTGGCGGTGACCTCAGCGACCATTAAGACTTGAGCACAGCATTTTGCCAAGCTTGTGGGTAAACTCGGTCCACAAAACGTCGTTCCATCAGTTTTCTATCGGCTCGGCTAATCGAGACTAAGTGTGTTATGGTGTGAAATATCGCTCATAAAACGGGCGTAAGAAGGATACAGTAAATGAGGATAGACTTGTAGGCTCTGGATCAGTTGACCTAGGAAGGCTTTAAACTTTACTGATCTCGGTTTGTCAGTTGTGACGTCTGAATATGGAAATCACGACTAAACACAGTGGTAATGTGCCCGTCAATTGAACCTGCTTATTGCCCCACCTAGAGCTGCAATACATCCATTAGTACTAAGATCTCGTGTGAGCAAATGCAACCAGAGATATTTTCAACCGGGGAAGGATCTTGGCTGCATTCTTCGTCATTATCTGTCTGCCGTTCGCTGTAACAACACCGTCTTTTAGGAAACATACACCCAACCATACATATGGATGCCTCCACTGCATTACCCCCCTTCCGGTCCGTCCTGGGTTTCTCACAGAACCAAAACCTGCCCGAGTTAGGTAGCTAACACCCCGGTGCCTGCCCCAAGAAACAGGACCACTATCCTTCCATACCGTCTCCACTAGACCTGCTTGCCCACCTTCTGACTCCCACCACACTCACTCACTAAAATATCAACATCGTCGCAGAACAAAACATTCCAAGAACTTAAAACGAATCGTTTCCCCACTATATCGCCCTCGTCGAGCTCGATGTTGGTCACGGTGGATTGCTCTGAACTTCGCTACTAAGCTGATATAGGAGGTCCTAGCTCTTGGGCCCCTCCATGCCCTGCAAGTTAAACCAGCGTCACCATGGATCTCGCCTCCGCCTCGAGCGACCATCCGAATAACCTCATTACAAACCTCGACTCTCCTCTTCCCGCCTCAGCTACCGCCTCCTCTACCCCGATAGTGTCTCAGCAACCAGCCAACCCTTCTCAACCCGCCTCTCATGCCAACTCCCCCGATCGCAAACCCAAGAAGTCGTCCTTGACCTGCACAACCTGTCGCGCTCGTAAAGTCCGATGCAATGGTGCTCGCGACATTTGCTCCAACTGCGAGCGACTAGGTTTTCCTTGTTCCTACGATGATGGCGATACCGGCGCTTTGTCTGGTGCGCTACCTCGCCGCCGAGTCCGACAAGCTTGCATCAGCTGCCATAGTCGAAAAGCCCGATGTTCCGGCCACATGCCGTCATGCGATCGCTGTCGTTCGCAGGGCATTGAATGTGTATACAGGCCAAGCAAAAGAGCGCGTATTTCCCTAAGAGAAGGTCCAAGTCCACAAAGCCATGAGGGCGACCGAGACGACGGTCACAACGACAGTGACCCTGGATTGACCGATCCAACTAGCACCGCAACGCCTCAAGGTTTTGCACAAGAAACGTAAGTTGACATCGTAGGCGATACTCCTTTGGCTAACAAGTAGTCGTAGTTCCTTCCCAGATGAGTCTTTCGATGCTTTAATAGGTCGGACTTTTGTCAAGTTCTTTAATCATGTCCATCATATTCCCATGTTCTCGTTCCTACATCGAGCTTCTCTTGAAGGACGATACAATTCGGGCAAGGTGGAAAAGGCTCTTCTGCTGGCCCTGATTGGCATAACATCATACCTTACGGATATGGGGCCTGGGATGAAGGATTATGGTGAGAGGTGTATTGACGATGCTGAGGGTCTCATTTTTGCCGATTATACTCGGCCTTCAACCATCAAAGTACAGGCGCTTGTCCTGATTATCAAGCACCGTATCCTATCCAAGAAATCTCCAAGCGCTTTCATGCTGTTGAGTATAGCATCTCGATATGCTGCAGCTCTACGTCTGAATCATGAAGCTCCAAACCTTTGTTTTCTTGCTCAAGAGTCTCGCCGTCGACTCATGTGGGCACTATACTGTATTGATTCGGGTGTCTCGGGCGGATATCGTGACTACTCGCTTTGGAGTGCTGATAAGATCCATGTAGGATTGCCGTGCAACGAGCGCAACTTTGAATTCGACCTTCCGCAGCCGACTGAAAGGCTTATTCACGATCCTGACAAGCCCCGTAACCCTCAAGCCGAAGATGTTGGGAGTCTGGCTCTCCATATCCGAATACAACACATGCGACGCCGAATTATGGAGTTTTCGAGACGAGTTATGCTGACCCGCAACACCAAGCCCGATGAACTTCAAGCTGGCATCTGGGGGCTGCAGAAAGATCTTAGTGAATTTGCAACCCATCTGCCTGCGTCTTTCCAGTTTTCAGAAAGCTCATTGAGACTTCGGGCTTATTCCCCGCGAATTTGCATATTCATTATGATACATGTCTGGTGGCATCAGTGCCAGATCGATTTGTACCGTCTTGCTCTGGGAGGTCTTCGCGAAGCCCTTCCTCGTGTCATTCTTGCGTCTCTGGATGATGCTTTCTTGGATCACTGCCAAAGACAATGCGTCGAACATGCCATGTCGATGGCCAACATTTTCTCGTCCATGCACAAACTGAATGCGAAGCCTGTGGCCGATTTGGACATGGCCATTTGCGCCTACCAATGCGCTCGCGTATTAACCTATGCGTATCATACCAATGCCCCCAAATATGACCTTACTTTGGATGCAGTTATGGAACGTGCCAAGATCTGCTTACTGACAATCAAATCTTGCTGTGCTGGAAAGACAGCAGAGGGCATTCAAGCGGATTTGGAGAGGCTTATTACTCATGGCATCGCCCTCCGCGTACCTTCAGTTACGCCGGACGCGCACAGTCGACTTTCTCTTGACAATGGCTATTCCCAGCAATCTCTGCGCCAGTCCGGTCTTATGGATGAGTCAAACATGAATGATACCAGTCAATTTGTCTCGATGACCCCCGTTTCGATATCCGCCATGACGGACTCGACATTCCCTCCCTCACTTGTCGCTGACCCCTGGGTTCCTGAAAGTCAAGTATCCCCGGATTTACCACATCCAACTACCGAAGTTCAGGTCCCCGCCAAGCCTGCTGTAAACGTCGCAGAGTTAGTTCCGCGGCAAGATTTTGGAATCTCGGAGATCAACAACGCTTACGACGGAGGTGCGGATGGCTTGGGCACAGATGCAGGTTTGGAGTATGGAATGGGACTCGATCAAAATCTGTGGATGCCCAACAACGATTGGCTAAGCATTGATGCTCTTCAAGGAGGCGTTGGGGCATGACGGAAGCAAGGTCAGCCATAAGACTGTGACTACCGAATTTTGGAGTACCATAATTCTTCGGGGTCATTCCTGCACAACTATACATCGAAATTTTAGTACTTGGGTGTCACCAAGCATCTGGAATTCCTATTTCTGCTCAAATGGTTTGATGAGGACCATGACGAAGAACTTATCGGTAATTCACATTAAGATCGAAGTAAACGAAATCTAAAGAGAGACGCCAGATATGGTTTGCCATGCCAGACACCAGCAGAACTAAGGCGATTCGGGACAGTCTCGTCTGATGGGGCGATTTCAATATTCCAATACTTGTCAAAGCCCTCAAGAGATGTTACCCCAGCACCAGGGGTCGAGTGCGGGTTCAACTCCTGTGTGTCTCGATAGTTGGTGACTCCATTGAGCGAGTGTTGAAACGCAACCTTGTGGCTCATGGTTCATCTACATCAAAGAGGTGGAACGTTGGACAAAGACTAAAGGGGCTTATGGATGATACCCTAAACGATTGTATGAAAGAAAACGTTTTCAAGTATCGTACATATTCACATATAACAGATTCCACGATAATGTGAAAAACAAGAATGTGAAAACAAGCACTCATCAATTGCTATCTGCCGTATGAAATAAACGCCTGGCTTCTTTCAGTATGACCTCATTCCAGATGGTATATATTCCGAGTTAGCCGCTTTTCCCATCTAGTAAAACATAAAGACCGCGCCATAGACCCGCCCAGAGTACGCCGCTTCACGGATGTAGATCCTCGCCCGTTCAACTCAAATGGCTGCTGAGTAGAGTATCAGGACGGCAATTGAGGTTCAAGCCAATCCTGTGTACCATTGACAGGAGAGAAATAACAGGGAAAAAATCACAAATCAAAGACTGCTGCTGAATCAGTTTGAGATCGCCAAGTGCACCGCCATCATCATCACAATCGAGGTGACTTCTAGATCTTGACGCGGAGCAAGTAGCGGAGCTTGACCTGGGCGACATCGTAGCAAATGTACTCGTTGTAATACAGCCCTGCGTTAGGAACATTGGTGTTCCCAGTCTTTTTCTTTGGGTCGGGCTAAGTAAATGTCAGTATATGGATCGTAGCAGGTGAACAGAAGACTTACCATCTTGATACCCTTGAGGTTCTCATGAACAACCCCAGCGTCGATCCAATCGCTAGGACCAGTTCGTCCCTGACCCCAAGTACTGTGCATGCCTTTCTTCTTCGCTGTTTGGCCAGCGTCATAGCTTGCTGCAGTAAGCTTCTGGATGGGATCACCGAGCTCTGCTTCACAAAGAAGAAGCAGTGCTTCACGACCAGAGTTGCCGGCACAACAGTAGTTGGCTGACTTGGATGACATATCGGCGAGGTAAATTCCCTTTCCAAACATGTAACCCGTCGAGGGAGCCTCAGGCGGTGCAATTCGGAGACCCTGACTAAGGATACCACCAAAGTTGGTCGCTCGGGAACCGTGCCAAAGGAGCCGACGATCGGATGAGATCTTGGAAAACTTGGAGTCATCGAATCGTTTGAACTCGCCTTCACGCTCAATGCGGAAAATATCTTTCACCTCGTAGGTCATATTGTGAGTTGCGCCTTTAGACTCGTCCAGGTAGTCCTTGAGAGTTGTGAACTCATTGCTGTTGTGTTCAAGGGGAGTCATTTCTTCCATGCCAAGACCCGCGAATTGACGATCAAGAGGATGGATAGTGTCCTTCGTCTTACGGTCAGTCTTCATGATGTCGGCTGCATCCTTCATGTCCGACAAGCTCTCCAGAAGCTCTATTTCTTTCTTGAGCATTTGGTTGGTATTGATAACGGGCGGTCGGTTACGGCCGAAAGCATGAGGAATGAGTGAATAGAAAGTGTTGGACAGCTGCTCCGTAGCATCATCCATACTCATACCATACTCGGTAGTAGCAAGATTGGGGTTGTCAAATAGAGCCGCAAGGTTTTTGAGCTGCTGGAAACCTCTAGTAATTGTTGCCTTGCTCAATTTGCCCAAAGGTAACTTGTTGGCATCGTAGTTGAGGGAAGTCATGGCCTGTCGGAAATATTGTTCGTTGAAGATAAGCTCCATCAACTCCTTGACGGGCTTTTCGAGTTTGCATTCAGGCTTTGGAGCCTTGCCCTTGTCCTCGTCCTCTCCGTTCTCCTTCTTAACAGCCTTTTCATCTTCGTCATCCGAGTCGGAGTCGGAGTCAGAGTCAGAGTCAGGGTTGTAGCTACGCTCGACGAAGGCGTATTTGCCAGGCTTGGGATTAGCGCCGCGGTCGTCCCAGGAGAGGCCAGACTTGTCTTTGAACTTCTTCTGGAAAACTTTGACAGCGTCATCGAGACTCCCGTCTCCGAGAATGGCCTTTTGGCCCATCTCTCCCACGCGACCCCATCGGGTCCAGGTCTTGAAAGTTGCTGATATGGGATCTTTCAACACCTGGATACGGTAAAACTTATTGTTGTTATTCCCAGCGTTGGTTTGGTTCAGCGAGGCATCATAGATTAGACCAGAGTCGGGATCAACCCAAACCTGGTAGGTGGGGAGGGTGCAATGCTCATCGAGCGGGATGGCGATACCCTTCTTCTTGATGAACTGGCCTTCAGCAACAATCTTTTCCTCCTTCACATCTTCGGCTTCGGATTCAGGTTCAGCCTTGACTGCTGCCTTACCATTAGTTCCTTTCTTGACAGGGGCCTTGGGTTTGGCCTTAGCCTTGGGCTTCTCCTCTTCTTCCTCTTCTTCCTCGAGGTCAGCCGCGACATCTGGCTTAGCCGCGGTTCCCTTCTTGGTAGCTTTAGGCTTCGCCTTAGATGGAGGAGCAACGCTAGTGCTTCGTGCGCGCTTGTTCCTGGGTTGACTATCCCCTTCTTCGTCGTCCACAGGAGGCGATCTTTTCTTAGACGCGCCATTAGCAGTAGCTTTAGCAGCGCTGTTGGTTTTACAAGACGACCAATGATAGTCTTCCTGTTTCAGCTTGGTGCCTGTGGAGTCGGTGTCAAGCAACCATGATGGAGTCATGATAGGAAGAGCCTTGGCCTGTGCGGCGGTGACTTTGTTGCTGTGCGAGTTAAAGTCGTCATCTGTAGAAACAACATGTGTGGTGGCCTTTGTGACGCTTCTGGTGAAAGTTCCGCCATGTTTGCGAATGAGGGCCTCCAGAGAGGCATGGCTGTGGCCAATATCGTCAAACTTGCCGCTCACTGCAATTGCGCAACCGTCCAGAAGCGGATCGGCAGGAGCTTTCGCGGTTGCTCTCCTTCTGGTGGACATTTTGGCGTTTGTTGTCTGAGCGTGTCTTGGTATGTAAGATTGTCCAGGGAAAATAAGAAAGAGCGGTTCAGTGTAAGTCACAGAGTGGGAACAAGCTGATTTCATGGCAGTGTTAGCAATCGCGTGACTACTGACCCAATTGTTCGAGGGAAGGGAAATCAAATCAAATCAAATCAAATCAGAGGCTAGGCTGGGCTGGGCTGAGAGACGAGACGGAATGTCATACCCAACGATTTTCGGCGTGTCAACAAGAGCTGACCGAATCGAGCAATCGCCGAATCTTAGGGTGATCCTTGCGTTGACCAAATAGCGTCAGATATGGTTTACAAAGAGTAATGAGCCGAAGTTGAGTGGATGGTAGTGAAGAAGAGAAGTAAGAGAAATGATGGCGAGGGAGACAATTGAGAGTTTTGAAAATGAGGTCGGCTCCTTCCCATTTTAAAGTCTCCTGTAGGTAGACAAGGTCCCTCCACATGGAAGGTTAAGCCCATGAAGTGACGTTCAGCTGAATGGGAAGGTAATACGGGCTACCAGGCTGAAACCCCCCACTTTCCTGGTGCTGCTTTAACTGCCCCTGCAATGGTTGACAAAAAGGACTGAATTGAAGGATTGGAGAGATGTAAGTAACTTGCACTAAATTAACGGCTTGTGATACATCTCAAACCTTCAAAAACGACTCGCGGTTAATTGACATAGTCTGATCATAATTGGCCATCCAATCTTACTGTTTTCTTTCTCAAAACTGTTTCTTTTGTCAGATCTTATGCTCAGCTTACTTTTTTGTTTATTCTTTCACCTCACTCCATCATCCCCAAGCTCCCCAGCTACCCATGACGCGCGACCAGGCACCAGCGAGCTAAGAAACCCCAGATCTAGGCACGACCCCATCGCGATATCAGGTGACCCATTTAAATCCATCAGAGTGGGAATTTCTGCCTGGAAATAATGGATAAAGGGTTGAAGCTCAGGCGAGTATTCTTGTGGATGACCTCAAAGTTCAACATCTGGAATAAGTAAGTTGAATTCCAGTCTATCAGCAGAGTAGAACGACCCAAGTTTGGTAACCCATTTCGTCTCTTATGTTCTTGAAACCCAATTACATTATCCTCAAAAGACAGATTATAATAGCTACAATATTACATGTCTATTAAGTACTTTCGTCGGGGTTATGTAGGAGTATCTATTGCTCGAGAAACCTCCTGCATACAGCGCCGAGATAGACAGTTGTTGGGAATAATTATCTTGGCCAAACAAGACTTCCAAAGTAAAAGTGAAGACTGAAACTCGGGCGTAAAAAGAAGCATCAGACCAAGTGCTGGTTTTAGTTGAGATTAGAACAAAAATCATTTTGTCTCCTTTACTAAAAGTGGTAAGATCGTAAGGTCACTCCAACAAGGCCTTTTTCTCCCTCGCAATTACTTTCGGCGTCATTATCCCATCGCCCTCAATTCTTTCGTCGCGTTGTACACATCTTGGTACATTGGCGATCCTAAACTCGAAAGGGCTGATTGTATAATTTTACACAAATCACGGTAAGTCACATTCATATATCGTACCTACCACAAAGCCTTAAGTGCTTGTTTTAGGGTACGCCATAGTTCGAAATTCGGTGGCTGATGCTGTTGACAGACGTCCCTGTCCTTGAGTGGAGCAGCGGCCGGACGCCTGCCTGTTTGCTGCCTGCTGCGTCTCGGCCGTGAATACCTTAGTTAGTACCAACCTACCTACAGGTAGTGCCTACCTACTCTGGATCACTCGGGCAATCAATCGCTCGCTTGTAGCACCTTGACACCGGCAGCCTAAAAGAGGAAATCACTTCAAGATAATTCAGTCTTTTCATTATCACTTAAACCAGGGTGGCGCCGTAGCTTTTTCTTGCATCATAAACTTGGGTCCAGTCGCGCCCACTCATCTCGACTTACAACTCGATACAACAATAAAAAGCATTGTCTTTCAGTACCTATAGGCTGTCTCTTCCTTCTTCAAAGAAAAGCCCGTGGAATCAAAAAGACGAAGACGGATCTGCCATTTACCTTCTCAAGATGGCGACGACCGACCTAGACACCGCCATGAATGATGTCAGCACCGAGGCCGTGGCCTGTCCTCTTCAAAAGGTCCCTCTCGAGGTCCTGCTAAGGATAACTTACTTCCTCACGACTCCTGAACTTGGCAACGTGCGCCTAACATGCCGTTCAATTGAGCAGGCTTTGTTCACTACGTTCAACAATGAATTCTTCACACGGAAGCAGTTTATGATCTCGGAAACAAGTCTTCAGGCCTTGATTGATATATCAAAGAACAGTCGTATCGGCGGCCATCTTCGGAAGGTGCATTTTGGACTTGATCGCTTCGCCCATGCTCTTCAAGTCAATGGCCACAACGCCCGAGCCGTCAGGCAAATACAGCTGTATGATGGCCAGTTCTCGATGTTAAGCACAGGCTATCATCGAGACATGCTTACTGAAGCGTTCAGAAACCTCAGCAATCTTGAAGATGTAGTTATCCGTGACTTCAACTCCAACAGGCGTTCTCGTGATGGCCCTGGGAAGCAATGGACAAGCTATGGATCAACTACAGCGTTCAGAGAGACCGGGAACCGTCCTGGCCAGGGAATTGGTTTGGCTTGGGGCCCTGATCCCTCGACAGCTTACGGAAGCTCAGTTTTTATTGCTGTCCTATTCGCGTTAGGACAAGCCAATGCAAGACCAAAGGGAATCGAGTACATGTCGCGATGTAAGAATCATTTACGAGACTGTGCATTCAACATCCCCTCCTATATGGAGCCCTCAGTGACCCTGGTCCTGGAGAATCTTGAAAAATTGCACATCGATATTGATCTGCTTGGAGGGAGCGACTTTTCAAGCGACGATGCTTCTGGCCACCCTCCTAGCGTAGATATGATGCTGCGCGGATTTCTCCTGAAGCTGAAAAACATTAAGCACCTGCGCATCAACGAGTCTCACAGTAGCGTCACTGGGCCTGGTATTCTTCTCAAATGGCTCGCAAGTGAGAATACGTCCCCTTCCTCGCCCCCTGGGCCTTCCCCGGAATACCCCCAGCTTGAAGAGCTGAATTTCGGCATGATGAATGTGGAAGCACAGCACTTACTGGCTGTTGCCCGGAAGTTTACAACGCTCAAAAGATTACAGCTGCACAAGGTCACCCTTCGCCGGCGCTTGCCCGAGGGTCATACAGGCGCCTCCCCAAAGGTCAACATGTGGAACAAATTCCTCGAAAAGCTCAAGGAAATTCCCAATCTTGAACTGCGTCATATCAAAGTGAGCCAACCGCAACAACAGTGGGATCCACGCCCGTCACGGTGCTTCGTCGCTTTTGAGGATAACAGAGACAATGTCAGCCAATACACAGGCCCTGACTGGAAGCATTTTGTCGAGCATAAAATGATGCCCAATCTTACTGTGCAGTGGTCGGACGAAGAAAGTGGTGCCAGTGATGACGAAGAAGACGGGAGTGATGGTATTTGGGACCAATATGCGCTTGATCTGTAAAGCGCTGGGATTTGCTAACGAGTTGCAGATGCGTTCGACGAGTCCAACGAGTAGCAGAAACCCAGCTTCGATGACATGAGAGATGAACTAGCTTAGTTAATTCATGAAGATGAGACCATAGAATCGGGCTCTTTTAGAGGACGTCGGGTTTATTCGAGTTATACAGTTCACGAATAAGAGGCAAACTTGCTTCTTCAATTTATGAGAGTTGGAATCATAAGTTTGTGTTCACTGAGGGGAGCGTGAGGTTTTGATCTGACATGCAATCCTCATAATAAGTTCATAACCTCTAGAAACAACCACCTAGAAAATATCCACCCGCATCCCAAAACAGATAATCCAAAACAAATGACATCCAATAATTGTCAGTGACTTGCTTCCCCAACTCTTGACGCGGGTTGGAGAATGGGACTTTCTAAAAATGGCTGAAAGGGGAGTACATCCCCACGTCATAACCTCATCATTCACCAACCGCTTAAGTCATGGATTGATCTCGAGAAGCTTCCCTTCCTCCTCATGACCTCCAGATTGTTTTATTTGTTCTTCGTCTTTGAAGTAATTTTGATACTACCTATACCAAACTCAAGACGATATACAATTACAATCACAGAAACATGACGCCTTCAAGATTGATTCTTCGGTCTGTGGCTCGCATGCCATTCATGCGCTGTCAACGACGTCTTGCGAGCACAAAACCAAACCCAAAACACATCCATTCTGATGGAAACCTTGGCGGCCCGGGAGGTCAGCAGCCTCCACCTCAAGCACCAGGCGGCCCAGAAGCCCTCAAGAGGAATTGGTACGACAGCCCTTCCACCAAGAAACTACCTGAAACTGACACTATCAGGCCACCCATCGCTGCGGCAGTTGCCGTACTAGCAGGAGGCCTTTGGATCATGCTCCCTAGGAAGGGAAATCCGCCTGAGTTGAGTCTGCATTCTTACAAGGATATTAAAGATCTCGACAGCCCTGGCGGGTTGAAGGAGCTCAGTGGGCGAAAGCCTAACTCGATGGGTGGTTTTAGAGCTGACTAAGTTTACAAAGTATCACGGAAAGGAGACGAGCAACTGTTTTTGAGGTGTATCATAACGTAGGCAATCGCCCAGAGTATCAAATTATCTATGTCGTCCCTCATTCAGAACCTATATACAATAATGGTATCAACAATAGCCGAAACATGTCTCAGGTGCTGAGCTGACATCTTACTTTTGTTCAGATGTCTTGTCACTCTTCTTTTGCAACAGATAGTCTCCCCCGAACAGGGCTTTATATACTCCTTTCAAGCCTTTAATCGGCCATCCGGTCTTTGCAGTAGACTTCATCAGCTTCTCGTCACCATCGATATCCACTTTCACTTTATCATAAACGCTGGGCAAATACGACGCTCCGTACTTTGCTCTCAGCGCATCGTAAGACTCTCTGTTATAATGCGACCAGAACTCATCCTCTGTGTAGTACGCATGCGCATAGAGCCACTTCTTTCCTCCGCAGTCTTGCACCTTTTGTTCTAAAGCGCGGTTATGTCGAATGGCATCTCGTCGATTCCCTTGCAGGGGACCCCAAACACCGAAATTGAGTAAATCCGCCGTACCTGACTTTGCAAACTCGGCATGTAGGCCATGCCCCGAGTTTGGCTCTTCGCGCCGCACGCGTAGCGGACATATCCAGAGAGGATAGATCTTAAATTGCTTGTCCAGCCAGTTCTGGAACTCAGGTACGCTGCTGTAAGGCACACCAACGTCTTGCACCATGTAATAGTCAAACAGGTTGCTCTTGTGGCCTGCCGAGTACATGACGCGTGCTCGTAGAAGGGGGTCCAGAATATATCGTGTGACGCGGTTGAAAGGCGTTACGAAATAGTCGAAGGCATATTTCGCGACCCAGAATCCGCCTCTGTCGTAGCGGAAAAGGTAGTCTTTCAAAGGGATGTAATCGGCGACGCACGTAACTGAGCCCATCCGTAGACCGTCTCGGACTTTTTCGACATGTAGATAGAACCACTTGTCTTTCCGTCGATTCAAGTGTCTTAGTGTCGCACTTATCGGAACCTCATCCACAAGCCGCCCGGCGCAGACCACGGTCGTGTCTTTGGAGTAAACAATACCATCCACAAAGTCATTGTCCCATCTCCTGCATTCCTCCTTGATGATCTTCACTGACTCTGAAGGACCCCTCGCGAGTCTGTACTTTAGTTCAACAAACTCTTTTGCGTCTTTAAGCTGAACCTCCAACAAAGTAACAACGCCGAGAGTTCCGAAAGCCGAGGCAGCGCCCCAAAACAAATCCTGCTGATCCTCTTTCGATGCCCGCGTAACCGTTCCATCGGCGAGGACAATCTCGATCCAATTAACAGTAGCATCGAAAGCGCCGTAGCGAAAGGAGCTGCTCTCTCCCGACGTCCCCGAAAAGCCACCTCCAACGGTAATAGCCGGGAACTCCATAACGACAAGAGGAACAAGACCATGGGGCAGGGTCGCATCGACCAGAGATTCCATGGAGACATTTGGTTCAACAATGACCGTTTTCGAGTCCTGGTTCACCTCGAGGACATTGTTCAGTCTGCTCGTGTCAACGGTGTTGTCGACGCGGCGATTTGAGTGCCGAGTGCTGTTAGTCGATCCATGGTATAGTCGAAACGGTTCTTGGCGGGCATGGAAATGCTTGACCCTGTCTGCAACGCCCGCGACGACAGTTTTATGCGCTTCCATCATGTGATGGAACTTGAGGGATGTCCGTAGACTTGAGATTGATTTTTTTGTTCTGGGTGGTCAACAATGAAAATACAAGGCCAGAAATAATTTACTGGGCATGAGTCGTTCAAAGTAGTATCGTTTCGGAAATAGCGAGGAATGATCCACAATTCCTCTTTCCTGTTTGCTCTGCTTACCCCCGAGTTTTTATATTAGTAGGTCGAGTGAGTCTGAGTTGTCGAGGATGCAGGTGAGGTGAGTTTCAGTATGACGCTGATTCCGACATATCCGAACAAGATGGTTTGATTCGAATCATGGACGAGAGCGCTTACTCTCTAGTCTCACTATATACTCTTTACTACTTGGACTCAACTACCGTGGTCCGAGACTGTGACGCCACGTCAAACACGTCAGCCTTGCTTTGACCCGACTATCATATCGCCAGGTATTTAATCCTAGTCGATCACAATATGACGTTTGTTGTTTCATTGGCTCAGCTCGAGATGCATGAAATTGCTTTTTCTTTCCGAGCTGATTGTTTGACTGGCACACGATTCAAGACAACCCCAGACAAGTTATTAGACCCTGATCAGTTAGCCTCATATGTATAAATAAAATCGCAGCCCAAGTTAGTTAGCTAGACAAAACCAGGTTTTGAAGCAAGATCAATTCAACATGGTGATCCACGGAGTACATTATTGGCTTTCCGCTAAGGACCGGCCAGCAGACTTGACTCCCTACAGAATATTTTACTGTAAGGTCGGGGAATGAAATTGAATTGCCAAGACTTGCCATGCTCTGAAGCAGGATATATATTGAGTGAGCAACAGAAAAGTTAACCTCTATTCTAGTCTAACGCTTAGGATACATTTATGAATGACCTATAGATACCGCCTGAATAGCATAAGCTGACTAAACGCTATCGTCGCTGCGAGCCTCTTCCGTCTTCTCTTCCGTCTCCTCTTCTGTCTCTGTCGCTGATGGAGTTTGTATTCCGTCGAGAGAGCTGGGACTGATGCACCACGAAAGTGTATCTGAGGATGTGTCTTCGTCTGTGCCTGCGACTGGGGAACGTCTGCGGGTATAATACTTTACAGTTGGAGAGAGTCTTCCTGACCAGTTTGGGTCGGCATATTCCATCGGAGTTTCGGTCCACAGGGCTGTGAAGAACTTGAGATGACCCCGTTCTCGCTGCTCAAGTTCTGGTACTCTTGCTCGCACCACTTGAGCCTCACCTGTTAAGGGCTCGTCCGAGCAACCTCTCAAAGTGCCGCTCGTTGCCCAAAGCATGTGACAACCGGTTATGGCACGGGCCGTCATTGTCCACATATCGAGGTGATCTTGCATCGTACATCGTCGACATTTTGTGGTAGTGACACCAAATCTGCCCCTGGCTGTCCGAGGTGTCCCAAAAACTTCAGTCGCCTCGACGTGCATGAAATTGTGACCGCACTGATATATGACACGGTGAGGGCATGGTTCATCTGCGCTGCCTTCTTCAACATCTTCCGTCCGCCTTCCTTCCTAGGGGCACAACGGTGAGCCTATTTCATATCCGTAGTCCTCTACCATTGCGTAGTAACACGCGCTTCCGATTACATGCCCACAAGGGAAAACAAAAGGAATGTGACCGGGTATCGATTTCGCTTCTGTGACATCTTCGCAGAGAAGGCGGCATCTGGTACATCGAAAACGAATGCATTCCAGTCTGGCGACATGCGCGTCATGATTTTTATGGCAGTTGAGGTCCTTGAGAACCTTCATCACCCAAATTTTGGCGTGGGATTGATTATATTGATCGGGGAGACCAAGGCCACGGCTCTTGAGTGCGTTGAAATACATGTCGGACATGTGCGGGAAGAGTACTTTTCGAGTAATCGAAAGTGCATCCTCCTTGTTTTGAGATTTGCTGTTCATTGTGACTTATCGTTGATGATATTGGTACCTTATGTTGAGATAAAGAGAGTCTGAGTGTCGTGTAAGGAGCATAAACTGACTTGGCAATTTCGTCTGTTATGCTGCCAGCAACCAGGCCAATTATTCTGATACCCTGAGGAAGTTGTCTATGGCACCAATCGTTGCCCAAGACGTCTAAGTGATTTCAGCTTTCTGCTACCACAAGGAAAGTACCTCTTGTCCGTTGAATAAAGAGTTGCGCTTTGGAAAGAACCGACTAGACCATTAGGTAACAGAAGGGTTGGCCTATAACTACCAAGCACCTACCTAGGTAGGTAGGTAGGTAGGAATAAACAGTTCAAGTCGGGTCTAAACAGCATAGACTGTTCTACTGAATCCATATCTCATGCTCTCAGCGGTCAATGTTTTTTGAGACCCTAAGTATTGATTACGAAAAACCACTGACAAGCCCCAGCAACCTTGTTAACTACCACCACGCATCGATCATCTCCGAACCATATGCTGTTCCCGTACGAAAAGCATTAATAGATGTTTACCTATGTATAACCTATAGCGCGTGATGTCCCTCAAAGAGTTGGTAGGTAGTTAGTCCACATACTCAAAGCCTTGGTACAGCCGTCAAATATGTTCCCCCCAACTTCAGCATCTCTACAGCTTCCTTCACCATCTCATCAACAATTTCGCCAGCTGGCTGAATCTTTGTGATAGCTCCAGCGACTTGTCCCATCAGATGCGGCAAATCAAAGTCATTTCCCTGCTCAAAATCATATTCGATCGGTACAACACCCTTGTCACACAACTCCTTGATCTTGTCAGGCTGATTGTGCCACTTCCGAATGTACTCGTTCGTCTTCATCCTCAACGGTCGTCCAGAGATAACAAGGGTTCGTTGTGTGTCCTCATATCCACATGAAACAACTGCCTGCTTATGCTCTTCACTACAAGAAGCTTCCTCAGATGCGACGAATCGAGTGCCAACCCAAACGCCTGATGCACCTTGCATCAGAGAGCTCGCAAGACTGCGACCAGAAGAGATACCTCCTGCTGCAAGCACCAGCGCAGGAAGTCCCTTGAGGAGAGGAGGATGGTATTTTGATGCGATGTCGGCAACTGCAGGGATAAGAATCGAGTTCGCGACGTCTCCCGTGTGGCCACCTCCTTCGCCGCCTTGAGCGCAAATCATGTCAACTCCGAGCTCCAAGGCTTTTGTCTTGGCTGTGTCAGCAAATGGTAGTTCAATTGAATCGAATTTATGACTTACTGCATGCTTGGGATGCCCAACCATGTTCATCACCAAAATGCCCTTGTCGTGGAATCGCTTGATCACCTCTGGGGGCGGGACTCCAACAGCACTGACAAACAGCTTGGCGCCGCTATCAATAATAATATCAACCAATTCATCCAACTTGCCACCCGTGTAATCGTGATTGGTCTTTCGAGCATTACCTCCGATCTGAGGAAGTGCTAGGTCAACGCCAAAGGGTAGATCAGGCCGCGAGAAGTTGGCCTTCATCTCAGCTAGAATCTCGCGGAGTTGATTAGGTGTGTATTGAAACCCGCCAATGATACCAAGACCACCAGCATTAGATACAGCTGCTGCAAGTCGACCACCCGACACTCTGGCCATCCCGGCAAGGACTATGGGATGTTTGATTCCCAACAGGGACGTAAGTGGTGTTGTGATTGGACCTGGCGGTGTCATGTTGGCGATGGTTTGTTGTTAGGTGTACAACGTTAGAGACAAGCTTGTGTTTGTACGATGATATGACCTGACAGGATAGAGTCCAATATGGATATTCAAATTCAAGAATGAATTTGTAAATGAAAGATAATTTACACTGCTTTCTTTCTTCACTAATCTCTCCTATAAATTGTGTGGGGTATCGACTCTTTAAGCATCACGAACCGATCTGCCGGTTTGCGGGGGAGGTTTCACCTCATGTCCGAGGCATTTCCGCATTGGGTTATAGATTCGCGGAGCCATGTGCTCGTCTGCATTATAGTATGGCACGGCACACTTTACTTTACGATGCATTGCATTACCCTCGGGAATTGTGCATGGTTACTATTCCTCTTCAAAACGCTGCTTCTAACTTATCCTGCCCATACCATACTATCCATAATCCCATGTATCATCGCATCGTCGCCTCAAAATCCCATACTTGGCCCATGTTTGGTATCATACATAAAGTCATCTGGTGGCGGTCACCACCATCAACGCTCTCATTAGTATTATAGCGGATTTTCGAGTCCTCTCGCAACGAAGATGCCGTTATTAGAAGTGTGGTAAACGCGCTGGGACGAATTCCGTCTTTTCTGGCGACTCTGTGTCGTCTGAGCCCTGCGAGCTCTTGGCATGTTCTGACTCGCCTCGCTTGGATACGTGTGGCGTATCTCCAACCTGCTCCACGTGTTGACAGGCAGTCTTGGAGGGTGATGCTTCATAAACATCGTCCTCTGCTACTTGTGGCTTTGTATCTGGAAAATATTGTGGTTCGGATCCTCTTAGTGTAAGACCTTTTTCTGCTGCAAGTTGTGCTGCAGCTTGCTTCTTTCTCTCGACGGCTTCATCCTCTTCTTTTTGTAGCAAGTATTCTTCTCTTTCCAAGTCGTGCAAAGACGGTGTCTCTTCTACATCAGGTGTGGCAGAGTATGAAGTTGAACGACGCTCCAATCGGAAATCGTCTCTCGATGTGC
This sequence comes from Fusarium palustre, assembly GCA_014899045.1. NCBI lineage: Eukaryota > Fungi > Ascomycota > Sordariomycetes > Hypocreales > Nectriaceae > Fusarium > Fusarium palustre. Next base: position 34,755 of record JAAVUH010000087.1, read on the forward strand.
ATGATCCTAGTGTTGTTCGTGAGACCGTCCTTGATCCAGCTAATCCGCCTGCTGGTCTTTTACCCTTACTGCTTGTTCTCGCGCTTCGTCCGCTCCTGTCATCTTTTCTGACCATGTCATAGGTTACTTCATCGTCTAGTGGAACAGCGTCTTCCTCGCCTTCGCCATCACTTGGGAATAAGTCTCCTCTTGACCGGTACGAGTCTGATGTATCGCCCGACCCAGTCGTCCCGCTGCGCTTTCTAGTCACTGGTCGGTCGAGATCAAGGTCGGATCCATCATCCGAGCGTAGTAGCGGTTCATTCTCTCCAACGCCGTGTCGATGTGGATGATCCTGTAGATCTGCCGCACTAGGTTTGTATCGTAGAGTACCGCCCACTTTCCATGGTAGTTTACTGAGAAATCCAATTGGTTGAGTCTTGGGAATAACAGTTGGGTCGTCATCCATGCTTGGTTTTCGTCGTCTGTCTCGAGTTCCGTAGCTCATGCCGCGTTTCTTGCGCGGTTGTTCCGTCTCTGCTCCATTATGCTTCCGCGAACTGCCGGTCCCAGCCAGCAATCTATCCCAGTCATCGTTGCCCCATGCTCCAAAGAGACCGCTCTGCTCTTCCTCATACCAATCATCGTAAAAATCGAAGCTGTACTCAGCCCTACCGTGCGATAGCTCTCGTTCTCTGCGCCGTCGCAAACGTTCTTCGGGGTCACCTAAACAGACAGTTGTACACTGTTCAAACGAGTGTGCAATGGAAGAGAAGCAAGGATTGATGTAATTATGCTGAAATGTCCAGATTCCAGCTGCTGCATTCTCTGTAATTGTCTCGGTATCGTGCGCGATCTGGTTCCAGCGTTGACGCAGTCGGGGGTCCTCAAGGAATGCCATGGTGTAGATGTTGGATATGACGTCGCAACATGGAAGCGCCAAAGTCGCAAATCGTTATTTCGGATGGATTGATAGGATTCGAGGGGAAGATGGTTGGTTCTGGTTATGATTTGAATTATTCAGTGGCCATGGTCGCAAGAGTTAAAATCTGCGATTAGCTAACAAGAAATATCTATCGTGAGTTCACAAAGCTATGACATGGAAGAGATTAGGTTTAAGTTGAGTGCTACTGTTCTATAGCATAGCCCAGTAGTTGTTGTGGCACGTGCAACCAAGTGAGACGATTAACAGCTTGAACTTTGTTGGGTGGTTGGTTGAGTCGAGGTACCCGAAACACATGCGTTTGATGGGCTGGCTGCAAAGTACCCCTAAGGGATCCACTGGGCTGGGCTTGGAGTAATGATTCGATGATTCTTCAATACTGACGATCTTTGAGGGATGACAACAGAAAGAAACCTGGTATCAAGAGGAGTGCTGCAGTTTGTTGAGTATTAGGTCGACTATGGGTTTAATATCAGTTTTTTAAAATTTGGTTTTGCAATAGCTAACTTTGAAACAAGAAACAATCGTATTGTATCAGGACAATTTATTCAACTGTGGTATCAAGTAATGCAACAAAGCGACAAGCAATTACAACACAACAATGACTCCAGTCATGTTTCAGTCGACTCTTTACTTTCTTGGGATGCGCATGTTGGCCACTACCCTTTCGATAAGTTCCTCTTTTGTAGCTTTGGGATCTGGATGTAGGTTTCTCTGTAGAATGTTGGTACACATCACCTATCAATAATACTAACCTGGACTTGACTCACCTTTTCCAACCACAGTCGGCATTCTTCTCGAGACCACGTTTTGGGATCACCGGTAGGATCTGCCATGGGAGGAAACATTCCTTGACCATCGTTTCCCCAGATAGTGTATGCAGCTGCCATAGAAACGACGCCTCCAAAGACTGGACCTTAGTCAGTATATAACTTACCCTGAAGGTGATGAGCACCTACGAAGGACAACGTTCTAAGTAGAATTTAGTAAAGTTCTCATGTTTAAGTAAAGGGTATGCTATCTGGAACATCCTAACTTACCTTGGACTTTAAAAGGTTATCGAGGCGAGTAGACATTGCTGCGTTTTGGTAAATAGGACGGACGCCTGTTTAGGAACCTGATATGTGAATGTGACGGCGATGTTGGGCGACAACAACTACCAAGGGATTGTAAAGTTGAGTAACAAATCCAGGCCTCAAGAGGGGTTTGAAACAGGAATCAGGAACTGTTAAAATATAATATCACAGTGAAAGGTGGCCAATTCAACCAAGTTGAGTTGTCTGTCTTGCCCGTTGCTGCTGCTGCTGCCTCCCAGAACCTAAACCCGGTCTGCGCCACGCACTTCTTCCATCCCCTCTACGCCACACCTCGGTGGATCGGCGCCCTTCACTCCCGAATTGACCCAAAACTTGAATGGTCCGTGCACATACCCGCAGTTGCCTGCGCACAAAACATTTCTCAAATTCCATCGAAATACTGTATTCGCAAACCAGTGCCCGACAAGTTACCTGTTCAACCTATCCCACCTTGAACTACCGCCAAGATGCCTCAAGAGGTCGCTGACATTAAGAAGGTACGGACATTGTAATGCCAGAAGAAGAGAAGAGAAGGAATTGGATTTACGAACAAAGTGCTGACTCAATTTCTCACAGTTCATCGAGATCTGCCGTCGGAAGGACGCCTCCTGTACGTCTTTGAACGAATAACCAACCACCCAACCCAGCTTCGTGCGAAATGCAAATCGATTCTAACAAGTTACCTTAACAGCCGCCCGGATCAAGAAGAACAAGCAGACCAACAACATCAAGTTCAAGGTCCGCTGCCAGAAGAACCTCTACACCCTGGTTCTCAAGGACAACGACAAGGCCGAGAAGCTCAAGCAGAGCCTTCCCCCCAGTATGCTCTCCCGACGAACCACCCACGATAGAAATACAACTTACTGACAATACTATCACCAGACCTGCAACTCCACGACGTCTCCAGCAAGAAGAAGTCTGCTTAAATGAAGGTGGTGTGAAAAACGGGTAACTCTGGTAGCGGGAGGATTCACATGCACGAATGGGCGTCCTGGGATACCATGCATTTCATCATGTGCTCTGAAAGGAGGATACTCGGATGAGTCCAAAAAAATAAAAAGAACCGATTCGAGTCAAGACGTTTTACTGGAATTTCGTGATTGACTGTTGTGTTTCTGCTAATGCATAAAGGGCCTGTGGTCGAACCGGGAGACTTGGGCATCCTCGAACCTTACTGCAATGCCGGACTCTATCACATCCTCGAACCCCGGAGACGCAAGGATGACCATATCTTCGGTGTCTTCCTTTTCTACCCTCCATCCTGCCCACATCCTTTGGTTTGGTTCTGTCGAGGATTGGGTCTCAGTCGTGCGGTACTCCTCCTCGAGCTTTGCCTTGCATTCGGGCTTCACTGATATCTTCCAAAGCTTGACTGGCCCGCGAGCAAGAATGTCACTGTGGAAGTCATCGTTTCCGCCTGCAGGTGTCAAATGGTACAAAACTACAGAATCCTTGTCTTGGCTGATGAATCCTTTGAGTTCTTGCATCAGGGAAATGTTTTCTTGGCTCTGGATCCATTGATTATGTGCATCCACCGACTCCCAAGGAGCTGTGAGCAACAAGTAAGGCTTCTCGTGTTCGCCAATCCAGACATCCGTTGTATGGTCGTATGGCTTTCCCTCAAGAAGCTTTGGCTGGTGTTGGCGGATCCATTGGGCTTGGATTTGCTGCGTTCTCTGGAGGATATCTCGTAGCTCCTCTGGGTTGTGGTCGACTGATAGCTGAAGGAAGGCGACTTCCGCGACTTCCGAGACACCCGCCATGATGTGATAACGGCAATGATTATGCTGTCAGACGGCGAAGACAGTGAGTTCCTATACTGTCAATGCTGGCGGCTGGGTAATAAGGTTGGTGTGTAGATTAGGCATCTCCAGCTTGCGTGAAGCGGGGCTCAACTGGTGGTGCATCCATTACGATGCCTGGATGAGACCGGCAGTCAGCAATATATTCCCGCGTCAGCTGTCAAAGAGAATCGGCAATACATGATCTCCCCACGTGTTCGGTTAGAGCTGAAAGTATTTTGAGGCTTGTTATCTTGAAGTTGTACATAAGTGACTGACTTGCGAAAACGAAACAGCTGACTGTAATTGATAACTTCACACATTGTGCACGCAATGCAACGATGACTGCTTTACACGGCCTCAAGCAATGCTACTCCTTGCCGGGATTTCCGCCCTCTAGGAATTTGAAAAAGGTCAACGTGTTTTCGTCGGGATCCTTGATAACAAACTGCCGATAACCCCACGGCTGATCCTGAACAGCCTCTTGTATCACATCACTCCTCTCAACCTTGATAGCATTGTACAGCATGTCTAGCTGCTTGGTGCCCAGAGCAATGTAGGCAGAGCCTGGTCTGATGGAATCATCCTTCGACTTGAAGAAGTAAATATTCGCCGCAGCGCTGTCGCCCGCAAAAACTGAGCAGAAGGTATAATCGAAAGGATGTCCATCCTCCGGCTTTACTCCACCTAAGTCGAAACCAAGGAAATCGACGTAGAAATCGATAGTCTTTTGTATCGATTGTGATTCAAAGGTTGGAATAATCTTCCAAGCAGAGTCTATAGGCGCTGCCATGGAGTTCTGTTGTGATTATGTATTCGTATAAAAGATATGCGAATACGAAAAGGGGTTTTCAAAAAATCCGTTTATTTGCTGCGGAAGACGAGTTGTTATCTTTGGATCAATTGAATAAGGCCACTCTGCATGCACCAGTTGGAGGGATGTATATTACGGCCACACCAGTAATCGCCTTTGCTTACTGCAGGCACCAAAGATGGCAGGATGTAGTTAGGTAGGTAGGTACCTAGTCTTTACCCGTCCGTCTGTCGTCATGTTTTAGGCCCGCCGCATCGTAATCGCAACGACTCCAAAAGTAGATCCATTAAAAGCGATCGTCAAATTCGGCAGATAGTTCCAAGGCGTGGGCTCTTGCGCGTTATGGCTGAGCCCATGACTGGATTTAATTGCAGAACAGTCTTGACCAACCGGGGCTTCTTCCATTCGAAACAGCGTCCCGTCTAGCGTATTGATTCAGCTGGAACGCGGGGGCCAGGGCCGTCATATGCCTGCTAAGTGTTTTTGGCTCATCCTATGGCATTGCCTTGAGATTGTCATCGTCATCTATCACGCGCTCGCAAGTACTGGTTCATGTGTATTTATGAGATATCTTTCATCCTTGTCTTTGTTTCTCTGGCACAATACCTCAACCCGAGTCTCGTCGCATTCCTTTGCGTGTAAAAAACTCGCTTAGTATTGTTTCGCTTGTCCGTTCGATTTTCCACTATTTGGTTGCTGCATCGACAAATCGTGGAGAGCCGGGTGTAAGTCGTCGTGGTGGGCTCAATTCTCCAGATACTGTACCATACCAGTACCCCTAAAAGCCTAGACCTGGTGCTAGACCGCTATTTTGAGTTCTTCCAATTGGCGTTGCAACATTACACATTCGATTCGGCAACAGTCAGTCTCAAGAGGACATATATTGCTGTACTTGAATAGCATCATCACGTATCTTTTTAGTCCAAGGTGATTCCCGTCTGCTACAAGTCATCATTTATTGGACTAAAGATCGACTATAGCAGTTAGATTGTAACCCAAGTTTCTAGGCCCTGTCTCGTTAAAAGGCCGTTCCACTTCATCTTGTTTGCTCGTTGGTAGAGCCACGATAAAGCGTCTGCAGGCTGCACAAGGGAGGCACGCGCATCTGAGCCCTTGCCTATTCCGGATGACGGTCGTTCCCTCTTACTTCTGCCAGGCCTGCCAACAAGTGTCTGAGGTGTGTCAAACAGCAAGCACATTGATCCAGGGACAAAGACCCATTGGGGAGGAACGAAGGAGTGCGGGGGGGCTCAATTACAATTTACACGCCAGTGTCCGTAACTTGCAGTTACGTTCTGGACTGCAGCTAACGCACCTTCTGTGACGCTACGATCCGAGTCGCCTGGATCAACTTCCTTTACCCATTCATGCTCCTCTGGCTTGCACTTGCACTTGCATTCGCGTGTTTGGATTCGCTCATGGTAACGTTAGAGCTAAAGTGTTCAATGCCGGTTTTTACTTTTACTTTCCCTCCTTGCCGACTGAACTTATTTTAATAACTCCTTACACCCCCGCTCTCGAATCTAACGAAGGTTGCTTTCCACCCCCTGACGATAGTAGTCATCAGAACAGCAACCTCTAATTTACCGACCCAAGCAACCAACTTCTTCCTTGCAATCTCTTCTTCAAAGTTCCTTCCTTACTGTCGTTAACCTCTTTCCACTTCATCTCCAATCCTCCCACAATATATACCTTCCACGATCTATCTCGAAACGCGAAACACACCACACAGCACGTTCATCTATCCACCATTGACAGGGACGGCCACCACGTATTGGATTACTATTCGACTAGCCCAAGACGCGCAACATCTCAATTGCGCCTTGATGCCTACTTTGAATCCAGCCATGGTTAACGGGCTCAATGGTAGCCATGCCAATGGCAACGGCAACAGTCACAGCCATGCATCTGATTCTGGTTCGGAGACATCTGGCGAATCGAGCAACGGCAGCGGCCCTCGTCGCATGAAATTGAACCGCAAAATGTCCAGCCCTATGGCACCTCCTTTCATGGTTTCAGCACCAGGAAAGGTCATCGTTTTTGGAGAACACTCTGTTGTTCATGGAAAGGTATGACAGACTCACCTGATTGTCAATTTCATACTCACATCGCCATTGGTGCATAGGCAGCCATCGCCGCAGCCATTTCTCTGCGGTCCTACCTACACGTTACCACCCTTTCCAAATCGAAACGAACCGTCTCCCTCCGATTCGCCGATATCGATCTCGTTCACACCTGGAACATCGAAGACCTACCGTGGGAAACATTTCAACACCCGTCCAAGAAGAAGTCGTACTATTCTCTCGTAACAGAGCTCGACCCTGATCTTGTCGCCGCTATTCAACCACACATTGAAGTTGTTTCCCCTAACCACCCTGAGGAAATTCGAAGAGTGCACCACAGCTCCGTATCAGCTTTCCTATATCTTTTCCTATCGCTGGGATCTCCTTCATTCCCTCCTTGTCTTTATACTCTCCGCTCGACAATACCGATTGGCGCCGGCTTAGGCAGCAGTGCATCGGTTTCAGTATGCCTCTCGTCAGCCCTCCTCCTACAGCTACGGACGTTGTCCGGTCCTCACCCCGATCAACCTGCAGATGAGGCCCGACTTCAAGTCGAAAGAATTAATAGATGGGCGTTTGTGTCCGAAATGTGTATTCATGGCAACCCTTCAGGCGTTGACAATACCGTTGCGACACAAGGAAAGGCTGTGGTATTCCAACGAACGGATTACTCCAAACCACCAAAGGTTCGCCCGCTGTGGGACTTCCCCGAACTACCTCTGTTGCTGGTGGACACTCGCCAGGCCAAGTCTACTGCACATGAGGTTGCCAAGGTCGCAAAGCTCAAACAAACCCACCCTAAGCTTGTGAACAGCATTTTAGATGCCATGGATAAGGTCACTGATGCTGCTTCCGAATTGATCGAAGAGAGATCTTTTGATAATGAATCTGTGGAGGACCTTAGCAAGGTTGGTGAGCTCATGACCATCAACCATGGCTTGCTGGTATCGCTAGGAGTTTCCCATCCGCGCCTGGAACGAGTACGAGAACTGGTCGACCATGAGGGTATCGGATGGACCAAGTTGACTGGTGCGGGTGGTGGTGGCTGCTCTATTACCCTTCTCCGCCCCGATGTTCCTGCTGAGAAGCTCCAGAAGCTTGAAGGACAGCTCGAAGCCGAAAACTACGCCAAATTCGAGACTACACTTGGAGGTGATGGTATTGGTGTCCTTTGGCCCGCTGTTCTCAAGAACGGCACTGAGGAAGACGATGAGGGTGGCATGGAGATTGATTTGGAGAAGTTCCTGGAGGCTGAAGGCACTGAAGGTGTCGAGAAGCTTGTTGGAGTACATGGCGACACTGGAGAAAGAGAAGGCTGGAAGTTCTGGAGAGTGGAAAGCCAGTGAGAAATACTAATAAAGAAAAGAAGAAAAAAAGCGTTCTCGAAGCTGTTCAGGCATTCACTCCAATGTATTACTATACTGTTATAAGCCATGCGACGCCAGAAATGACCGGGAAATTAGAAAGCGGTTGGGAAAGGAGTCGCTCGATTTGGAGTTTGGTGCCTTTAGTTTGGGGCACATATATGTTTATAATCTAGTAATGCAACATCTTTTCTCTATTCACGTCCACGTTACTCGCTAGACGCCATTCGATATAGTCCTGTTCAGGAAGTGAGAATAACACAAGGGGTCAGACAAGGTGACAACATTCCTAGCTCAGACTACTCCTTTGCACCACTCTTTAAAAGTTGTACTCGGTATTTCCAGTACCCTTCACGTACAGGGTCCCACTTCTCACCCAATCGTCGCAGGCACAACTCGGCCTTCTCCCTCTCACCCTCGTCATCGTAGAGCTTGGCCAGAAAGTCAAGCGCATGGGAGCTACGCACCTCCTCTGTATCTTCGCCTAGTGCGCTAACGAAGCTCTCAGCAAACTCCTTGAGAGATGACAGGGGACGGGCACCCTTGGCAAGGACGGCAAAGAGATAGTTCCATGGAGACTGGTTTTGCGGGGCAAGGCTGATCTTTTCTTTACAGTAGTTGATCTCACGGTCGAGCGTCTCTGCTGGTACACGAGGGTCTGCGTCAGTAGGGCCAGACCCAGGCGTGGAAGCTGTTGGGTCTGAAAATACGATATAAAAACGATGTGACCAGGCCGAGTTGTTTCTCACGTCCTCCTCAATGTGGTTTTGTGTAGAAAGAAGCTCGCTCATGGTCCACATGGACAACTTGGAGACGAGGTACTGGCGGTACGACCAGACATGGTAGTTCTTAGCATCCTCGTCCAGCATCCGAGTGATAAACTGGGTCTCGGAACGGGCAAGCTTTCGGATGGTCTGATCTTCTTCTTCGATAATGGGATAGTAGTAGTCCATGAGGAGCTGACGATGGTTCCAGATCTGGTAGTTCTTGAGGTTTGCCAAGGCGACCTCATTGAGCCAATTGATCTCATCAGGGATGCTGAGCTTGAGGACAGAAATGATCTTGAAGCGGAACAACCACACAGTGTAATGTGCTGGGTTCATGGAGATGACATGCTCAGTCAGACGTAGAGTCCGAGGAGAGCACTCGTCCACGGCCATGACGGCGCGGAGGTAGGAGACGGCTAAGATGCTCTTCAGTCAGTCACTCCTTTAGACCCTATGGGCAGCGTCGGACGTACCCTCGGCATAGTCGTCCGGGTAGGCAATCTGCGCGAGGGCGCCTTCGGGCTCGTTTTGCGGAATGGGGATCACATCGTCCCACTCAGGATCTTTCGCCAGAGTACCGGTGATCTCGCCGTACAAATCCCTCTTTAGCGCAGCCATGGCTTTTCTCCTCGTCTTTTCAGCGGAGATATCCTCGTCGGATATTTCGTGCTGATTCTCTCTCTTGCTGAGAAACTGGCGGTGTCGGATTTGTAGCGACGTGAGCTTTGCGTGCTTGAGGCTGCGTTGCTCGAGCTCGTCGGGCGAGTAGGTTCCGATGTCTCTGCCGGTGCGGTCTGTTCCCCAGGCGTAGTTGCGAGGGAGTCTGCGGATGGGAAGACCCTCTTTTGTGACGAACTTCCAGAACTCGCGCTCTGTCTTGTTGGAGAAGGGCACGCGGCGGTTGACAGCGGGATGGATAAGGTGAACGTGGGTGTATGTCTTCTTCTCAGCGGGTGTCAGAGACGATAGACCGACTTGCTGACGACGCTTCTCGACGGGATTGGTTTGGAAGAACCGTTGCTCTGAACGCTGGGCGATGGTGTCTGGGGGAGATTCTGGAGTAGCTTTGGACAAGGTTAGTAGGGAGGTATCTAGATATAAATATAGTCTTGAGTGACTTGCCTTTGGGCTCTGGGGCAGAGACCTTGGGGACGACTTTGGTCTTGGGTGGCATTGTCGGGAGTTGGAGAGAGCTCGAGGCTGTGATGGATGGTGGGGTTTGTCACTTGGTACATTTTTGCTTGATGGAGATGGCTGCAGGGGACCATGTTACCCCGCCAAAGTGAAGCTATTGTTCTTGAAGCCATATCAAAGAACAATACAAAAAGCACGTCCTGAAAAGTTTGAGATAATGTGCAAACGAAATGTGGTGTTGATAAAATTCAAATTGATTGTTGATCTAGTATAATTCGTCCACCTAGACTATAGTTCTGGATGGAAGCTATGATCGTCTAAAGGTCATCCTATTGTTCTATGCATGCGCCATGGTATCCTCGCTTTCGATTGTATTTTTGATAGCCTAATAGACTCGTTTGTCTACTCGGACCATTTCCAGGCCAGCGGTCTTCTCTGCTTGCCCATGGGGAATTGGAACCTGCACCCTATGCCTTCTTCTTGACGCGGGCTTGCTTGGCAGAGTTGCCTTTGTGTCTGTTCTCCTTAAGCGCACTTCTATCCTCGAGAATCATTTTCAAGGCTTGTGCTGTTGTGATTGTCGGTATCGATACTTGCTCGTTTGCTGCCCGATCCTACAGGGCGCGAAAGTTTTGAGACATGATCAGCCACTTCCTGATGCCCCTTGGGGGAAGCTTCGTCATAGCCTCCCAGTTAGGAACCAGAACGAACGTCTCGTTGAACATCTTTTGCGGTGCCTCCCTGCCTTTTCCGTATTGCACTCTGCCCATGACGGTCACGAGGACGCTCATCTTCTCGCCGTTCTTCTCCCTCTTGGCGTTGTCGTAGATATTCTCGGGGGCGCCCATGGTGAAGGAAGGGTTAAGGACATGCGCATCGAGAGATTCTATCTCATAATGCACGTCCTTACCTTGGACTTCGAGGAGTTTGGAGTAGTCGGCGGGTGTAGGGACGACGGCGCCATTGATGGATATGTCTGCGGAGACGGGGTATCGCGACGAGGAGTTGATGTAGAAGGGAAGCAGATCTGAATGGCGGTTGACGGCTTGGTAGTAGTGGGTGGTGAAGGCCTCGGCAGCTGCATGTTTGTCAGCTAGACATGAAGTTTTCGCGAATGCGAAAGCGACTTACCGTCACTCGAAGCCTGCACCTCGTTTGTGGTGTTTGGGAGCGGCATAATGGTATTGCAATGTGTGCTGGTGAACAAAGAATATAGTTGGAGGGACGAAACAGGGATCGCAAAAAAGGCCTTTCGTATAATAAAGTTGGCGCAAAAGTTAAGTTAATCGTTGCAGGCAGAAGTCGAGGAGGATGCCTGTTGCGACGATGAAAAATGGACAGTTATCGGAGAAGCCAATGCGCACAGTGCATTTTTTGTGGTCGTTTCGCAGCAACGTGATCTCCGCATCTTGTTTAAACAGTAGCAAGAACAGAGCTATTAGAAGCTTAAAGGTGCCATGAGGGCATTCAATCTTCAGTCAATACAAGGCTTACGCCAAGTACAATCGAGGTTGTCTCGCCAATCTGGCTGGATTCGGCCAGGATGTCGAGTCTTGCAAACGCCTACTCCCCGATGGAGCAGCTCCAAGAGCTCTGCTACAGAGAAGGAGAAGCCATATTATGCGACTACGCCAATTTTCTATGTCAATGCTGGTGAGCCACATGTTCTCGTAGTTTAATTGTTGCTAATTGGTCGCCGTAGCTCCTCATATTGGCCATCTCTATACCATGATCTTAACCGACGTCCTTAAACGATGGAAAGTGATCAACGGCAAGGAAGCGTACCTTTGCACTGGAACCGACGAACATGGCATGAAAATCCAACAGGCAGCTTTGAAGGAAGGCATCTCACCCAAAGAACTGTGCGATAACAACTCGAGCAAATTTAGAGATCTCGCCCAAGTCGCCAACATTTCCCACGACTACTTCATCCGAACCACCGATGAGGGACACAAAGACGTTGTCCAGCAATTCTGGCTTCTCCTCAAGGCTCGTGCGCCTGAAGGATTGGGTCTTTACAAGGGAAAACATGAAGGCTGGTACTGTGTCAGTGATGAGTGCTTCTACCCGCAAGATCTGGTCGAACCTAGCGTTGTGCCCCAAACTGGTCGCAAGATCATGGCCAGCACTGAAACAGGTAACGAAGTCGAATGGATCGCCGAACACACGTGGTTTTTCCCTCTTTCAAAGTACAAGGAGAAGCTACTTCGCTTCTACGACGAGAACCCTGACTGGATCCAGCCAGCTCATCGTATGAACGAAGTACGAAACTGGGTCGAAAACCATCTTGAGGATCTTTCAGTTACTCGTCCAACCTCAAGGTTGAACTGGGGAATTAGGGATCCTGATGATCCAAGCAGCACTATCTATGTCTGGGTGGATGCCCTCGTTAATTACCTGACCAAGGCTGGATTTGGCACCAAGTGGTATGTTGACGACGCTGACACAGGTATCTGGCCAGCAGATGTGCACGTCGTCGGCAAAGACATTATTCGATTCCATGCGGTCTACTGGCCTGCCTTGCTCATGGCGGCAGGTCTCCCTCTACCCAAGAAAATTCTCTGCCACAACCACTGGACCATGTCCAACCGCAAGATGTCCAAGTCTCTCGGAAACGTCGTCAATCCATTCTCCGCCGTGCAAAAGTGGGATATCGATCCTCTACGATACTTTCTCATGCGAAACGGCAGTCTAAAGGGTGACATGAGCTACTCGAATGAGTCCATTATGGTAATCTACGAAAAGGAACTCCAAGCTAATATCGGTAACTTGTTTAATCGCATTTCTCGCAACAAGAACTTTTCTTGGTCAACTGTGGGAGCGGTTCAGGCAGCTCGAAATGGTGAATTCGACAATATCGAAAGCGTTGTGCCTCGTGGAGCCGACAGTGCCGACTTTTTGAGTCTCGAATCAACGCTGAATGACGCACCAACAGCCATCCGACGTGAAATGGACGAGATCAACTTGAGCAACGCGCTTCGAGGCGTTTTCGAGCTTCTCCGAGAGGTGATTTGCACCTATCCCGTTTTACGTACAAACCACTGACTGTTTCCAGGCAAACCGTTTCATCAGTGATACTGAGCCTTGGAAGATGACCAAGAACGAGGACCCCAATGCCAAGATTTGTATCAACTGGGTCATATATGAATGCGCGGAGGCTGTGAGAATTGCTGGTATCCTTCTGCAGCCGGTTATGCCTACAAAGGCTGAGGAGCTCCTGGACAACCTTGGAGTTAAGCCAGAGAGACGTACTGTCGAATTCGCTCGCAAGGGTGCTGATCTCGAATATGGTACGCCGCCTCTTACCACAAATAACATCAAGCCCAACAGCTTTCAGACTCTGTTTCCTCCTGTTGCGGCCGTTGACTTGCCTGATATCCCGATCGACGCACCAAAGGGCAAGGGCAAGGTCAAGAATCGGCTAGGACGTGTGGCAGGTTCGTTGGCTCAAGAGGCTCGGGAAAGTAAAAAATAGTCAAAGACATGTTGAAGGAAATGAGTGATGAACAATTGTAAAATATGTATAATAGTAAAGAATTAGTTCTATCTGCTGTTTCATCTTTTATGTGGTCGGCTGTTGGAAGCTTTTTTGGTGCCCCATTATGATTTTTCACCAATGGTGTGAGGTGAATGTCGACTTCGCAACTCACACCAGGCAAACAAAACCCTTAAGATGAAGATCAACCAAAACACAGGTTATTGCCACATTCCCTGATTTTTCTACTATCGTAGCTGATACATAGAAGCCATCTCAACAAGCAAAGCCTTGCTTGTCCCATACGAGGCACATCATGTGCGGCAATACCACGCATGGATGCAGGATCCAGTAAGCTCTCATCTCCGCGACCACACACGGCAAATACTCACACGTTACAGTATATCCAAGAAGCAACTGCTTCAGAACCTATGACTTTGGAGGAGGAGTACGAGAACCAGCAGTCATGGCGAACATCATCCGACAAACTCACATTCATCGTCTGTGCCCCCATCACGCAAGACATATCATTCGTGAAAACCAGCACAGCTGATTCAGATGCTCTAATGCGCGGAGACATTAATTTCTTTCTTTACCATTTTGAAAGCGACGATGAGGACGACACTACAGATACCCAAGGTTGGGTCACTGGTGAAGTGGATGTCATGATCGCATCGCCCTCGCATCGCGGACAAGGTCTTGGTCAGGCGGCAGTGCGTGCGCTGCTTGTGTATATCCGAAAACATGTCGACGGGATACTAGCCGAGTATGGGGCGAAAGAGCTCAAGAGTTTAATGGTTAAGATTAAAGAAGGAAACAAGGGCAGCAGGGCTCTATTCGAGAAGTTGGGCTTTGTGCAGAAGGGAGAGGTGAACTACTTTGGAGAGGTTCTGATGACCATCGAGTGGGATGAAGTTTTGAAGAGGGATTGGTGGAGGGGAGCTGAAGAGGAGTTTAGAGAGGTGAAGTATGAACTATCAAACCAATGAAACATCACAGAGATGGCGAGAACAAGTCAGGATATAATTATCCAGCCGAGTGTTAGTTGGAGATATCATGATCAGAGTTGATTGGTAGTCGCAATTGTATAACCGCCAAAATGTTGGTTGTTGGTTGTTCTGATCCTACGGGCCAGTATGGTGACCACCCAGGTAGCATCGTATCAAGAAACACATTGACCAAAACTGAGATCAGATAATTCGATCCTACGGGGTACCACTTTTGGGCTTCATGCTGGTTTCTCAGCTCCCCAGCTATGCGCTCGACCCCTGTAGAAAGCTGAAGGAATTGCAACGACCAACAACACGGAACTACCAACAGCATAACACCAACCAATAACGTCAGTATAGGGTGTTTCAAAACTGCTGGTCAGTTCCTTCATGACCTCTATCTGAACTTTATATAGTCTTTGAACTATTTTCGTTTCAGTCCTGCACTCGACAATTGGTCGTTAAATAACATTTCACAAGCCCGGACTGTTGTTGGCCAGGTCAGACATCGAGCCATACTCAAGGGCCGAGATGTTTTGTAACGGAAAAGGAGTAGCGAGAGTCACCTACCGGGATAGCATCGCTTTGACATGATGAATCTTGACATCATGTGGACTTGAATGGTGACTGGCGCCTAATTGCGTGGAAAGCTGATGTGACG
This sequence comes from Fusarium palustre, assembly GCA_014899045.1. Classification (NCBI taxonomy): domain Eukaryota; kingdom Fungi; phylum Ascomycota; class Sordariomycetes; order Hypocreales; family Nectriaceae; genus Fusarium; species Fusarium palustre. The sequence continues at coordinate 49,801 of JAAVUH010000087.1, forward strand.
GGCATTGCAGACCTGCATACTTTCTTCGTCTACCATATGGAAGAGAGAGATTCCTCGGCTTTGCTGTTACGATGTGATATGCAAGTGGTTTTACGAGCTATAAGATGACTTGATATCCAACCCATTTGAGGGATCAAACCATTCTCTATTCTCAGTTGTTATCCAGATACCATCATTTCCTTTTCCCTTTTGCAATCAAATCTTTCACATACAATTTCTTATATCTAAATTCCATTATGGCTGGTCCAATTGATACTCGTCCTCAAATTTCTTCCAAGTCTACTGATGGACTTAACCCTGGCAGGGAGAGTCCAAGACATGCACGGGAAACTTCCCCTACCGACTCAGGCATTGGGGACGTATTCCACGATGCTACTACAGTCACTGCTGGACTGGGTGTTTCCAGGAGTTCCTCGTCTCCCAATGAGTCTGGAACCATCATGCCAGAAGACCCATTTGATAGTCAGCATAACCGCATATTGTTTGATGCTATCGATGCGCTCCAATCCTTTGGAGCTGGAGAATTGAGTATTCCCCAGGTATGCACAATAGATAATACCAAAATAGGACTTCTTGCTAACAGACAATAGCTTATTATTGTCGGTGGCCAATCTTCTGGCAAATCGTCTCTTCTGCAGAGCTTGACTGGCATCCCATTTCCAGTCGACAGCGGATGCTGCACTCGTTTCCCTACTCGTATTGTCTCGCGACGTACAGAGCCAGACAGCGATGATTCTTTCCGCATCACAATCGATCCTGCTGAAGTTGATGTGCCTGGTTTGGACCCTGCGTCTGACAACATCAGGAACTATGAGTGCAGTGGCAAGATCCTCACGAAAGAGAGGTTCGCTAAGGTCATCGAAGAGGTAAACTCTCTTCAATTCCACTCATCATTGAGACTAACCCTGGCAGATTTCGTCCGAATTCATGGGTCTCCGAACGGGCTTAGGAGACGACAGAAAGAACTTTGTAGCAGAGGTTCTCAAGGTTGAACTGTCTGGTCCGCAGCGTTCCTACTTTAGTATTCTCGATCTTCCCGGCACATTCCAAAACGCTTCCACCGTCAATGAGACGGATCAAGTCAAGGTTGAGAAGATGGTCAAAGAGTATATGAGAAACACAGACAATATTGTTATGTAAGTTAAACCATGGCCTGGTTTTGAAACGTTAATACTAACCTACCTTGTAAAGCTGCGTTGTCGACGCCCCTACAGATTTTGATCGGCAGGAAATCTTAAGATTGGCCAAGAAGCCTATCAAACAGGGCCGGTTTGTTGGCGTGTTCACCAAGTGTGATATGGTACAGCATGAGCCTGAAGCAGCAAAGAGAGTAAGTGAAACCAATCCGCAACCTCACGCACCTTGTTAACATTAGACAAGATCGTGTCGATTGCGACCGGTAACTCTTCCCACAGTCTGGGAAGTATTCGTGACGGCTGGTTTCTCGTTCGGAACCGAGCAGACAAAGACCCTGATTCTTTCAACCTCAGCGCCGCAGAAAAGAAGCTGTTTAGTAGAAGCCCTTGGAACTCGGTTTCTCAAAGACGACTAGGGTCTTCCGCGGCCAAGTCGTATCTCGGAACTCTTTTGAGTTCAAAGATCCGAGAGTGCTTCCCAATACTTCGCGACACAATCCAGTACAACCTTGAAGAGAGGTTACAAGAAAAAGTCATGCTTGGAGAACCTCGTCTGAGTCATGCTGCAAGACAACAGTACGTTGTTGGAACCGTTCGGAAGTACGAGGAGAAGGCGCAAATAGCTCTTAACCGCCCTGGCTTTCTTCATCCCAGTATGGAGATTTGTAGGGAGGTCAGCCGACTGAACGCAGAGTTTGACAAGTTCATGCGAATCCATGGTGGAACCTGGCACTTTGAAGATGTTGATGTTGACCCTCTGGCGTTGATTGAGGAACGCATGGCACTTCAAGCAGAGGCTAGTGCTGAAGGTCGAGTTGTCCCCCCACACACTCGCAAAACTCTCAAGACGGCAGTTGATCCGTCTCTGAGCAAGGCGTTCCCTGGTCTATCAGAGGTTCTGGATACGGAAGATCTCATGAGGACTATCAACGAAAGATTCTCAATGTATCAGGTATCTCAACTTGATGGTGTGATCAACCCAGACATATATCCGGACATGTACCAAGAGCAAGTGAAGAAGTGGGCAGCTATCGCAGAGCGTCACCTTCAACGGGTTGCTTCAACAGTCAGTAGCTGTACTAGTTCTATACTTGACGCTGTGTGCCCACTCGAGGGAGACACGGGTCTCATGTCGAGAGAACTCAGATCACTGTTGGAGTCATCCTTTCATCGATCCGAGGCTCAGGCATACGAGCGCTGCAAGTCTCAATGCGAGATGGAGACAAAGTGTACAAGACTGCAATCAACCGGATCTCGATTTGGGGATGAGATCCTGAATTGGAGAAGGTTCAGATTCTTTGAAGCATTCAGCAGTTCTTACACTGGACCGGACAGCAATCTTTCCCTTTGCTTCAACTCGATTCATCCCAGCCTGCAGAAGAATATGGTTGTTGATGTTCATGACGTCTTGAAGGTGTACTACAAGGTATGATACTTGTCTCATATGAGTAACTACGTACTAACAGGCAACCAGATTTCTCTGGATGCGTTTATTCGCAACGTCAACATGCATGTCATTCAGTCATTCGTAGCTGCTGAAGATGGTCCGGTTTGGGGGCTCAGCACGAACCGTATCCTTGGTCTTTCCGAGGAAGAGATGAGAATTGTTGGTGGAGAGAATGAAAACACCGCTCGGAGACGAAAGGAGCTCGAGCATGACATTGTGAAGTTGCGTGGTGCTCTGGCTATAGTCGATAGGGCAACGCGACAGACGGCGGATTTGGAGAGAGATTGATATTTTGGGATTAGTAGCTTTAGACCTGTGCAATCAGAAGAGTGTGGCTATATCAAGATACGAGACGTCCTAAATCTTGATGCCTGCGTAGGGGAAAGTTGTTATGGTGAAATGAGAGGTTGTCTATGTTTTGCTTGACTACCTAGGCATGTAATGTAAGCAGTGATGGTGTGAGGAATGGCAAGGTTGATAGTAGTACCGTACCCGTACTTTTCAACCACGACTTTATGTAAAGGCTAAAGCATCAATTGGTATAAAAGTACATTTAATCAACTAATCAATTGCTGATTCTCTTACAAGAGCTGTCCGTCTGTCTGTGTATCCTTGATTCAGTCGACTCGACATTCTGTTACAGGGTAAGCCACCCCACTTTGAATGGCGACGTCGATTCCGAGGTTAGCTCAAAATTTCGACATTCAACATCACCAATTCTTTGGCCCGTTGTATCAATCCATCTCAGCCGCAGTCCATCTATCAAGCGCTGCGTGCTGACGAACACAATGAACACAATGCTCTCTTCAATCACGCGCCTCGCGCGCCCGGTCTTGACCAAGTCCCTGGCGCAATCGCCCAGGTACGGCCCTCAATGCACTCTATCAAAACCTACCACTGACCTCATTAGGACATTCACAACCCTCGTCCCCCTCCGACCTTCTCTCACCCCTATGAACGGCGCAATCCGAAGAACTGTTCTCCCGTCAAGCTTCACTCCCTCAACAGCCGCCTCAGCCGATATCGTGCCCTCCAGCGCCATCACAGCACACCCCGCGATGGGCGACATGCAAATCCGCTGCGGACCCCGAAACACCATGAACGGACATACCAGACTCGTGCAGAAGCGCAGACATGGCTTCCTCGTACGTAAGCGAAGCAAGACGGGCAGGAGAATTCTCCTCAGGAGGAAGATCAAGGGCCGAAGGAACATTGCCCAGTAGGCTATTCGTGCCTGCTGAGACATTTAGGAGGTTGGATGACACGTCAATGAAGCCGCAGCGGCATATGTACGATACGGGAAAGGGGGCAGAGGCGGTGGTTCTGGGGGATCCAGATGTCTCTCAGCCACCCTCGTGTGATACGGAATCTGTACAAAGACTACCAAAAACAAAAGATCTTGCACTATTGATGGACGGTTTCTCGGCGTGATGCCGAGCTCGCACATCTCAAGCTGAAGCTGAAGCTTAAACAAGGGTATATCATGCAAGAAGAATTATGAACGGCCAGTTCCAGACTGCACATGAACGTCATTGAAGCTGACCGGCAGTCTGGGGTCGACGTCGAGTTTGGAAGGAGGTCGAGCAAGATTGTAGCTCAGAGAAGCGCCAAGCTGTCAAACTCGATGCACCTGACTCCGGAGGTGTTCTCAAACGAGAAAGAGATATGTACTGTAACTATGTCTAGTTCCGATAGATGAATGCAGTGCTGGTTTGGGTCTGGCTCACCGGAACTAGTCAACACCATCACGACGTGGGGAAATAACCTCTAACTAATAACCCCGCATCGAAGGAGGGACAATCACAGGCTTCTTCTTTCTAGTCAGGACGAAGAGCGTGCATTTGGGTTTTTCTGTGTTCCTCGGTTTGTTTTTTTCTAGTGTGACCACCTGCAGGTCTTGGGGTTGCCGATCATCAGGTACAAAGTGCTACGTAGGCTGAGTAACTGACTGACTGACTTGGTGACAAAGTGGATGAATCGGCCAAGAATGAGATGCCTGTATGATTGGAGCGCATTTAAGTATTAATTAGTATTCAAAAACTTATAATCATATTTCCATTTGACATTGAGCAACTAGTTAGATACCAAGAGCCTGGACAACAGTCTTAACTCATTCATAGTCAGTATCTCTGTCTCGGATTCAGTCTCTTCTAGAGTAAGGATAATGATAATGGTGGTGTGTGTGTCTGTGTGCGCGAGAGGAACTGCAGCTTACTACTATCACTACGTACGTGCATATATCGGCCCGCCTTGCAGCAGCAGCAAGAGGGTGATGAGATGAGAGGGTGTGCAGACTGATGAAAGGGGTAGGTGTCAAGAAAACCAAATGTCATTCAGCTGAAACTGGTGTTGCTTTGGTAAAAGAAAGAAAGATTGACTAAAAATAAATATATTTTATGTAAATCTAACGTACGAATATATGTATGTTGTATTGCATTGCATTCCTGATGATCAACGTTGGTAATTACCTACCTACCTACTACCTATCTTGGTAGTTAATTGATGGGTTAGGTATCCTTTTCATCAACTCGGTATTCTTTTTCCCCAGATATCGGCACTTATCTCTTCTCCAGATTATATATATATCGCATCGAGTTATAGATAGTCCCAATTGAGTCGAGTGCCCCGTCCAAAACCTGTTTTCTCAAACTCCAACCCGCAGCCTAACAAAAAGTCCCTTGTCGTTAACGCTGCAATGCAAACATGTAAAACTAAACGCTTACACCCCCTGGCTGCTTTTTTAAAAACCTAACGGCTCACGATGCAGCCGTTGCGATAATTAATTGACAATTATCCGTTCATTGATGCGATGCACCCATATGATAGCGGTCAGGTCGGGCTGAAGCAGGGTTTGAACTGAAAGGGCTGCTGCACTGCCCATATTTTGGGTCATTTATTCGTCGATCGTGGTGAAAAGAATGCAAGTGATAACTCGTTACAAGTCCCTTTGTGAAAGATGGTTGGTCGAAGCCGTCAATGTAACTTGGGCGGCAAATCGCTTGGTGTCAACTCTATAGTATGTACTATAATTGGTCTCTCCATCACAGTGACACCAAAGTGGCAGTCTCAGACTATGGACCAACCACTTTTCTCGACTCCCGACTGAACTGACTTGATCACCAGACTCGAATATTTTTTTTCTCTGCCTTTGCTTCTATACCCCTACAAACTCAACTCGAGTGAAAGAGAGAGTCCCATTCTATCCCAACAATTTGATAGCCCTTGCCCTTCTCCTCCCAGGATGTAACAGAAACTGAAAGGGTACCCCTGTAGCCCACCTTTACCCACCATCTTTTCCATCTGCATCGGTGCATCCCATAACCACCCTCACGTGGTCCGAGATCGTCGTTACCCGTATTGGAAGCTCACTCCGGCCCCAACTGGAGATTGGACCAAGGAAAAATAACTTTGAGACCTCTTCGAGCAGTCAACTATTTGTTACTGGGATGTGTAGTCGATAATGCGGGGTGACACTGACAGGCCCTCAATCCAGCGGGCACACACCATCATGCATGGATCATGGGCGCTGACTGAATGTGCTGCCGTAGCTCATCATTTCGTTTTTGGGCCCTGCCTGGCGTTTACTTGACCGACTGAGTTTGCCAAGATGGATGCCATGAGAGACAGTATTAGCTAGACTGAGCGGGTATTGTGATGACAAGAAGCGAGAGACTAACTGGTTAGGAGCAAAGCAAAAAAAGATATATAAGTTGTCACATCCCTCATGGATGTGGTGTTCTTGCAAGTCAGGATATCACGGCCAGCTTCAATATCCAGTCTCCTTTCTAAGGTCGTCGCACCTTGTCGTAGCTTGTCTGTCTATCACTTATACCCTTGGACCACGTTCTTTGTCTGTCAAGATGCAACTCCTATCACTCCTCTCAGTTGTCACCCTTGCGGTAGCCAGCCCTCTGAGCGTCGAAGATTACGCCAAGGCTCTCGATGAACGAGGTAAACACACTCTCTATTCCTACAACAAACTCTGTACCCACAAAGTCTCTAGCTGTTTCTGTCTCTACCAACGACTTTGGCAACTTCAAGTTCTACATCCAGCATGGCGCCGCAGCATACTGCAACTCCGAAGCCGCAGCCGGTGCAAAGGTCACCTGCGGAGGAAACGGATGTCCAACTGTCCAGTCCAATGGTGCTACCATCGTGGCATCCTTCCTGTAAGTCCCACCCGGTACAAATACATCACCAACCCCAGACTTACAAGTCCCTTTTACAGTGGCTCCAAGACTGGCATTGGCGGCTATGTCGCGACAGACCCTACACGCAAGGAAATCGTCCTCTCGGTTCGCGGTAGCATCAACATTCGCAACTGGCTCACCAACCTCGACTTTGACCAGGACGACTGCAGCTTAACTTCTGGTTGCGGTGTACACGGAGGTTTTCAGAGGGCCTGGAACGAGATCTCGGCCGCAGCCACCGCCGCAGTCGCAAAGGCTCGCAAAGCGAACCCTTCGTTCAAAGTCATTTCCACAGGTCACTCCCTAGGTGGCGCTGTAGCTACACTAGCGGGTGCGAACCTGCGAGTTGGTGGCACGCCAGTTGACATCTACACCTACGGCTCACCCCGAGTTGGAAACACACAGCTCGCTGCCTTCATCTCGAACCAGGCTGGTGGAGAGTTCCGCGTTACGAACGCCAAGGACCCCGTCCCTCGTCTTCCCCCTCTGGTCTTTGGATACCGACACACATCCCCCGAGTACTGGCTGTCTGGTAGCGGAGGTGATAAGGTTGACTACACCATCAATGATGTCAAGGTCTGTGAGGGTGCTGCCAACCTTCAGTGCAACGGTGGAACACTCGGATTGGATATCGACGCCCATCTCCACTACTTCCAGGAGACCGATGCTTGCTCTGGTTCCGGTATCTCGTGGAGAAGATACAGGAGTGCTAAGCGTGAGAGCATCTCAGAGAGGGCTACCATGACCGATGCGGAGCTGGAGAAGAAGCTCAACAACTATGTTGAGATGGATAAGGAGTACATCAAGACTCATGCCAACCGCTCATCATAGTATGAAACTTATGCAGTAACGATATAATTAACATATTAATGAGATTTCTGAATACCATTTTGGTACAAGCATGATTAAGCAGATTTCATTGTCTAGATAGCTATGTTTAAATGCATCATAACCGTCCATACGCCATGCATTAAATTAAACCTTATTACTAAGGCAAAGAACTCAGTCATGCAACCCCCAACTCCAGAAAATATCAAATGACCTCTCTCTTTTCTTTCGTACACAACGGAATCAATCAGTCAGACCCCTCCACGACCATGCCCTGGGCATTGGGAACACCCACGAGAATGACACTGCGAGGCACACGGACACTCTTCACTTTCATGCATCCAAAGACATTGACTTCCCGAATATTGGGGCAGGCCCGGAAGATCGAACCCAAGACAAAATCGGTCACCTCCTCACAGAAGCTGATCTCCAGTTCTTTCAACTCAGGGTATTGGGCATTCTCGTCAAAGACCTCTTCAAAAGCCTCCCGAGAAATATGCCGGCACGCATGAATGTTGAGGTACCGAAGGTGACGGCCAGAGTGAGCCATCAATGCTTTGAAGCCGTCACTGCAGAGACCAATGTTGTCGGGGTTTTCTCGAGGCCTACTCGCGTCCACCTGTCGACACTTTTGGAGATCCACAAATTGCAGTGGAGGGTTGTCCCAGTTGGTGAACAACTCAACAAATCCAAAGTCAGTCATGGTCTCACAATCAGTGATGCGTAGCTTGACGAGAGACCGACAGTTGTCGTGAATGGCTCGCAACACGGCATCGTCTATACTAGGGACAATCTTGAGAGATAAAGTCTGAAGGTTGGAGCCGATGCTTCGGATGATTTTGACGTAAGCATCAGATCGTGTCTTGTGCAGCAGCTGAAGTCCGAGATGTTCCAAGGATGCCAAATCTGCAATCGTCTTCACGCCATCGTTGGTGAGCTTCTGGTTGTTCTCAACCTTGAGCCGTTTCAAGTTGGGACAGTGATCTCTCAGCATGGCTATACTGTCATCACCAAAATGATTGTCGGTATAGTAAACCTGAACGCCCTTCAACGATTGGCCCTTGGCTTGCATGAATTCATGCCACTTCTCTTCGCTTAAAAGGTTTGCCCCATGAAGATAGAAGGTCTCCAATGCAGTGTCGCGAGTCAGCAGATAGTCCATGACCTCATCCTTGAATTGGATTCCACATCGAATCTTGAGGTGTCGAAGTCGGGGGGCGGTCTGAAAGATTGACATATAGTCAAACTCGGTGAGCTTCGAACCATCATAAATGTGAACATCCTCGGTGTTTGGTTGAACAAAAAGAGGTAGAGTCTCGGATTTGAGCAGACGGCGTTTAGAAAACATTCGTGCAATCTTGTCAACCAGATGATCTGGTAGGTCTCCGAGACTGTCAGCCAGATCAACATTCTTGGCCAGGGTCTGAACACAAAGAGTAGCCAAGCTCTTGGTACCGACATCGCCATCTAGGATTCGACTCTGAATCGCACGACGTCTGCCAACACCACCGACGGCAGCCTGCTTTTTGACCTTCTTCTTTGGTGCACCTTGTCGTTCCTTGGCTATCTCCCGCCCACAAGGAGAACATAACAGTCCTCCATTAGGTCCAGCGACCGAGTAGGGTGTGACAGTGAATCGTTTGTCACAGATTTCGCAGTTTTCCATTTGTCCGGGCAAAGGGCCAGAGCCTTCTTCCATGATGGCACGGGCAATCTCATCATCTGACTCGTCCGTGTTCTTCTTACGCTTCCTGAAAGCCTTGCTCTCCTTGATCTTGGCGAGCTTCTTCTGTTCCTCCAGCTTGCGCTTTGAAGATGCCTCGTTTTTGTCGTTACGACCTGCACGACGTCCAGAAGTGGCACCAGCTGTAGAAGACTCCCCATTGCCATTCACATCTTCCTCAGCAGACCCCTCGGCGGCAGCTTGTCGCCGGCGAGCGTCAGCAGTGGAGCGAATCTGAGCGGCAGAAATGTTATGCGACTGAGATATGGTCAGTATACTCGTTGTACTCGTGATTTTGTCATAACAGTAAACTTACGGCTAGGAAATCAGTTAGAGCTGATTGACTACGCATGCTGTTAGTGTATGCGGTTTAATTAACCCTGAATGACTTACGGCCCATAGACAGCACGAGCAGGTCGGTTAGACTGATTCCCATTCCCATTCCCATTCCCATTTCCATTTTGTCCGGTCTGTCCATTCTGACCATTTTGGTCTTGGGCGTTCTGATTGTTGCTCCTTGATCGCGCCCTGCAGATATGATAAGCTTATCGCCACCCAGAGTAATGACGTTGATGAGAGAAACCTACATAGTTGGCGAAAAGAGTGATGCGCCTTCTAAAACGAAAGATTTGCCCAGGGAAATGTTCCTTGAGCTTTTGCGACAACGATAAGGACCTGAATAAGGGCAGAAAAGGGAAAAATAAGCTTGAAAAGGAGTCGGCGCAAAAAAATGAATTCATGCGACTCGAGCAGGTACAGTGGCGTTCCCGCTGCCGCCCCTCGCACGAGATTGACACCGTGTCACGTGACAAGATCGTCTTCCCGATGGACTTTTTTAGGTGGCAAATCGAGGATCAGGTACGATGCACCCCAATCAGATCGACAATTTAGGCCCCCTTGCCCCTGACACGTGCCTTCGCGTAGCGGGGTGTTCCTTCCCGACACTGTGAACCGTGAATCGTGAATTGCGAACAGGCGTTGGGTCTGTTTGAACGGCTAGGAACGCCCCCCGAAAAAGGAGCAGGTGGCGACTTGCCTCAAACTTCCATCTTACTTTTTTCCCTTTAGTCTTTATTCTAGTTTCGTCCATCTGGTTTTTAAAGACTCTTTCTATTGACATATTTCTGTCAATTGCAATCCTTTGACTGCTTCACTGTTTGTTTGCTGTTGCCCGCAGTGACTTTGTTTGTAGCTGCCCATTCACGGTCACTTACCATCACTGCATTTACACCTGTGCATTAGTAGGCTGCTCAGGTACCTACTACCAACAGAAAAGGGTTTCCGCAACTGCCGCCCTTGGCCTTCCATCGTCAGGCTTTCAGCTTGGGATTTTATTTACCGACTACTCAACTAAAAGAATTAAATCTTGAAAGATTTCTTTCTTATTTCTTGATTGTCGTGCAGCTATCTCTCATCCCATCAAAGCCACATTGCACCCCTGCGCGGGCTGACATCATGGCTCGCGGTCGCCCTTCGACTCAAAGTGCTCCCAAAGCCTCGTCGACGACAGATGGTGAGTGTTTTGTGGATCGAATGTCTTGACAGTACTGACAAGCATTAGTCTCTCGAGAGCCATCTATTGCATCTGGCCGAATGACCCGTTCAGCTGCAACAAGAAGCCAAGCTGCTTCATCTGCATCGACTCCGGCCCCGAGCACAGAAGTTCAGGCGGCTTCAGGGTTAAGACCAAGAGGTCGTCCCAGAAAGAGTGTTACTGCTGTTGATGCATCAACTGTTGCACAGTCACCCACTCCTGATATTGTGCCTGCTAGACGACGCGGTCGTCCAAGCAAGGCTCTTGCCGCCGAAAGCGAATCTGTGTCTTCAGTGCCCACCCCCAAGGATCTTGACTCGGAGAGTGGTTATTCAACTCCAGCTTCGAGCAAAGTACCCACCCCAGCGGCAGGCGGCAATGTCAAAATTGAGGTTGTGGTTCCTGGTACTTCCACTTCACTTCCTATTGATCGTGAAAGGGAGTTGCGCAACAGTGCCTATTCGATGAAGGCAAGGGGTAAGGGCAAATCAAGAATGATCGCGGATTCCGACGATGATGACGACGATTTTCTTGATAATTCTCGGGACGCACAGGTGGCCCGTCGTCTTCAGGAAGAAGAGCTCAACCAGTCATCAACCATTACTTCGCCAACTCTCCCCTTTCGCCGAAGTGGCAGGTCGTCCTTGTCTACTGCTATTCCTGCCCAAACTTCAGTGAAGCGAGAGCGCGCGTTGACCGACACGACCGCCAAAAGAGGCCGTCCACCAAAGAAGCCGCGAGTTGTTCCCGACTCCGACGATGAGGATATCGATATGGATGCTGAAATCGCCGCTGCAGCGGCCCTGGATTCCGAAGAGCTCTCGTCACTGAGCTCACACGGGGACGAGGAATTTTCGGAAGATGATGGCAGTGAGGGAGACGGAGATGAGTATGTCTCCAGCGACGACGAGCCACTCAGATCTCGAAAGTCAAAGGGGAAACTCCCCGCACGCTCCCTCACGAGCGTAGCATCTCGTGACAATGAGATTGCCACGACAATGTCACCCTCCAACATACCAGCTGCGCTTGATCAAGGCCCCTCAGGTGACGAACTCGATGCTCTGGAAAATGAGTTGGGGTTCGTCGGGTCATCTGATTATGACAATGTCACATCAGCCATTGATACCGGTACTAGTGATACTGATGGAGATGGTGCCAGAGCCAACGTTGCTGCTATCTCACGGAGCCGTCGAGGTTTCAACTCCACCCAGGGTCGAAGCAAGCGCCACATTAGGGAACGAGAGCGTTTGGAAAAGAACCATCCTGAGATCAAAACAATGTGGCAAGATTTGGAGGACAGACCTGTTCTCAAGGCCGGAAAAGCAGCCCAGCCTCAAAACATCTCACGCCAGCTCAAGCCGTTTCAGCTTGAAGGTCTGGCCTGGATGATGGAGATGGAAAAGGGAGAATGGAAGGGTGGACTACTCGGCGATGAAATGGGCTTGGGCAAGACGATTCAGGCTGTATCTCTGATAATGTCAGATTACCCTGCAAAGCTCCCATCGCTGGTGCTCGTGCCCCCTGTCGCTCTGATGCAATGGCAATCGGAGATCAAGTCGTATACTGATGGTACCTTGAAGACTTTCGTTTACCACGGTACGAACCAAAAGACCAAAGGGATAACTATCAGCCAGCTCAAGAAATTCGACGTGATTATGATGTCTTACAACAGTCTAGAGTCCATCTACCGCAAGCAAGAGAAGGGCTTCAAGCGCAAGGATGGGATTTACAAGGAGAAGAGCGTCATTCACGCCCTCAACTTTCACCGAATCATTTTGGACGAGGCACACTGCATTAAAACGCGAACCACCATGACTGCCAAAGCATGCTTTGCTCTCAAGACTAACTTCCGATGGTGCTTGACCGGCACACCTCTTCAGAACCGAATTGGCGAATTTTTCTCTCTGATTCGCTTCCTGAACATCGCTCCCTTTGCATCTTATCTTTGCAAACAGTGTCCTTGCTCGATGCTCGAATGGTCTATGGATGAACATAGTCGCTGCTCTGGTTGCAAACATGCAGGTATGCAGCATGTTTCGGTTTTCAATCAAGAGCTTTTGAACCCTATTCAGAAGCACGGCAACCGTGGCCCTGGCAAAACGGCTCTCGGACGCTTACGGTTGATGACGGATCGTATCATGCTGCGTCGGCTTAAGAAGGACCACACCAACTCTATGGAGCTACCTGTCAAGGAGATCTATGTTGATCGTCAGTTTTTCGGCGAAGTTGAAAATGATTTCGCCAACAGCATCATGACTAATGGTCAGCGCAAGTTTGATACCTATGTTGCACAAGGTGTTCTCCTCAACAACTATGCCAACATCTTTGGTCTCATTATGCAGATGCGACAGGTTGCAGATCATCCTGACTTGCTCTTGAAGAAGAACGCCGAGGGGGGACAAAATATTCTCGTCTGCTGCATTTGCGACGAGCCGGCCGAGGATACGGTGCGTAGCAGGTGCAAGCACGACTTTTGCCGAGCTTGTGTCGGTAGCTACGTCCGCTCGACAGATGAGCCTGACTGCCCTCGTTGCCATATCCCCCTGTCGATTGATCTCGAACAGCCGGAAATTGAGCAGGACGAGAATCTCGTCAAGAAGAACTCCATCATCAATCGAATCAAGATGGAGAATTGGACCTCCTCATCCAAGATCGAACTTCTTGTTCACGAGCTACATAAGCTCCGTTCTGACAATGCCTCGCACAAGTCAATCATTTTCTCTCAGTTCACCACTATGTTGCAGCTCATTGAGTGGCGTCTGCGCCGAGCTGGTATCACTACAGTGATGCTTGACGGTAGCATGACTCCCGCTCAGCGACAGGCTTCTATTGAGCATTTCATGAACAACGTGGACGTTGAGTGCTTCCTCGTTTCACTGAAGGCCGGTGGTGTGGCGCTGAACCTAACCGAAGCCTCTCGAGTCTTCATTGTTGATCCGTAAGTTTTTCTTAGACTAATTTCTTGGTTCTTGACTAACCACTTGTTCAGGTGGTGGAATCCGGCTGCGGAATGGCAGTCTGCTGACAGATGCCATCGTATCGGCCAAACTCGACCATGCACAATTACCCGCCTCTGCATTGAAGATTCGGTTGAAAGTCGAATGGTACTGATCCAAGAGAAGAAGACCAACATGATCCATTCCACTGTCAACGCCGACGACAAGGCTATGGAATCGCTCACCCCACAGGATATGCAGTTCCTTTTCCGTGGTTCGTAAGCGAACTGCAGCATTTTGACAGTACATTTTGGTAAAAGGGGCACATTTGAAATGCCATGTATTATTTTAACCTCCACGATTAATCCCTGTCTGCCCATAGCATCCTATGGGCAGAAGTATTTACACGATGTGGTACCTCGGCCAACAGGTCAACTGGGATTTGATACGGAGCAAGGAGTTAGGCGCCAGCACCATGGGCTGTGTTACATACAGTACGATGTTGGTTCATTTTGGTGTTTTCGGGGATGTGTATATTTGCGAGTGAATGAATGAATAAGCACTTTTGAGTCAACAGGGATTCACTTTGTGAAGTTCTCTTGAAACATGTATAATTCACAAGTGCACACATGCGTAGAGGTCGCCATGATTCACCACAACGATTTCCAAGAGGGACATTATGTTAGCATTGCAAATCTGTCTAACAAGTCTATATAGTTTTTTTCTTTTTCTTTTTTCTAAGTGTTCTCATGCGAACAGGTATGCTGTAGTTGCCATCCATTCTGATTGATCTCAAACCATATGGACAAAAAGATTCTCCAAAGAGAAAACGAAAGAGACGTGTTTGGCTAGACAGTCAGGTCTAGCAAGATTTTTGACTTTGGAAAATCACAATCCGAGAAGTGCCTTAGCACCGGGCTCACTGCAGACGTAGATGATGTCGTGAGCGTTGGAAAAGCCGTTGAACTGAGTGGCAGAACACTTGGTGTATGCGCCCATATCCTCAAAGTAAAGCCAGTCTCCGACGTCAAGAATCGGGTTGAAACGAGTGCTATCCGTGATGCGATCGATACCGTCACAGGTAGGGCCCCAGATGGAGTACTCAAAGCCCTCACCCACAGGGGTGGGTTCAGCGGTGGCAGTCTCGAAGAGAGTCTTACCAGAAGCGCGTAGGATCTTGGCAGTGGGCTGCTGGTGGTCAAACATGATGTTGGAGAAGTTTCCATAGACACCGTCGTTGACGTAGAGCATGTAGCCCTTGCCGTCGAGGGTAGGGTCCTCGACAGTACGGCGAGCGATGATGTTGCAGGCAATGGTGAAGGCCGTAGCAACATAGTAGCGACCGGGCTCGGCAATGATCTCGACGCCGCTGTGAGGCGGGAAGAATTCGTCGAGAGCGCCACAAAGGACGTTGGCCATAGCCTCAAAAGTGTCGCCACAGAAGCCACCACCAACGTCAAGAGTGCGCATGGCGAAACCGAAGTCGCGTGCCTGCTGGAAGACAGTGTGGGCGTCGCGAACGGCCTTGAAGAAGGCAAGAGGGTCGGAGGCACCAGAGCCAACGTGGAAGCTGACGCCAACAACGTTGAGACCAAGGTCCTTGGCCAGAGCGAGGAGAGCCTCGGTGGTGTCCATGGCAGCACCGAACTTCATGCTGAAGCGGCACAGGGACTCGCTGTCGTCGGTCATGATGCGGAGGAAGAGCTCGGCTCCTGGGTAGAGCTTGGCGATCTTGTAGAGCTCGTCGGCATTGTCAAAGGTCATCTGCTTGACGCCCACAGACTTGACGTATCGGACGTACGAGTTAGTCTTACAGGGTTGGGCGTAGATGATGCGGTCGGGGCTAAGGCCTGAAGCCAGAACCTGCTCAATCTCGGTCTTGGAGGCGCAATCGAAGCCGGTGCCGAGCTCAGACAGAAGCTTGATGATCTGAGGATCGGGGTTGCACTTGACGGCTGGTGTATGTGTTAGTGGCTGTGGTACAAGACTCGTTACACAATGGGGCCATGTTGTGCTCACCATAGAAAGGCCGGACTCGAGGGAGATTCTTCTTCCAGCGGAGATGCTGGCGGTAGACCTCGCCGAGGTCGGCAACGAAGAAGGTATCTTCGTCGCCAGGCTCACACATTTCATGGTCAATGGCTTCCACACGCTGGTGGAGAGCCTGGCCGATGAGTTGCTTTGGGGTAATCACGTCATGTTGCTCAATAGATTCCCGGAGATTGGGTTTCTTTAATGCGATATGAGGATGATTGACATTGTGGTTGTAAGTGTCGAGGACAGCAGTTGCCATAACCATATCCCAAAAAGTTGCGGGGGGGGGGTTTGTTCTGGGAGTTTTTGACGAGCGATTGAGTCTGGAGACTGATTTACTGTACGTGCAGCAAATGGGTTGTTGCGAGCGTGATAGTATAGAGAAAAAAAAGGTCAAACGAAGATTCGGATGGTGTTAAGGTGGTCGGGAACGGTAATGAACTGATCCCTCGGTGATTTGGCGAGGCCTCCTCGACTCTTCCTCGGCGAGAGGAAGAACCTCTAAGTACCTCCTATGCGGCAGCTGACGGGTGTCGAAGAACGACGGGGGAGGGTAGTCGGGTCTTGGATCGTGCAAGACAGAGAGATCGAGGAGCTTATCGTCGAGCAGCAATAGCAGCGGGAGGGGGGATCGCGTTGATGATGTGTGAGGGCTTGCAGAGGCTGAAATCTTTGTCACTGACGAAGCTCACGGCCGGAGGAGCCGTAGTGAAGATGGTGCCTTTTAAAGACCAAAGGCGGGTCGAGATTTGGTGAAGGTGTTGAGCAGCTTGGGAGAGTTGCTCAAACGAAGACGGTTTTGTTGATTGGTACCAACAGATTGGTACTGTTTAACGGTTACAAAAAGTATAAAAATTTGTCGTTGACACAAAGCAGGTAGACGGGAAAGAGGGGGGAAAGGAAAAAATGTATGAGGGGGAGACGGAGCCCTTTTTATCTAGTCTTGTCCGAACACAGAAAAGATGGAGGTTGTTTTTTTTCTCTCCTACCTTGCAAGCAAAAGCAAGTCTGTGCTGATTCTATTTCCAGTGGTTGGTTCGGCAAGGGGGAAAAAAGGTGGAGGTTCCTGGTTCCAAGAGGCAATGCAAAGCCAAGTCTGGGTCTAGGTCGTTCGGTCGGGTCGCTTCAAGATCTCCATCGAGGTGAGAGAAATTTTTGCCTACCCTCCACTGTGACGTTTACAAGAGGGGCAGTGTCTTGCAGGGGGATGATTCAGGTAGATAGACGTGCCTGGCTATCAACTCATGGAACAGAAGGATAAACACCAACAGTAGAGTACAGATACTTGTCAAGACTAACAATTACAGGCTATAGCAATGTTCAAGATTCTTACTCAAGAGTCTGGCCAAATAACATGTGGCATGACCTCGTAAACACGACCCAATCCGGTTCTTCAAATAAATTGGCGGTGATGATCCATCTCGATTCTTAATACATACTATGGTAGCTATCCCTGGTACAGGTCCTCTAAAACCCCCGCGCTAAACCTAACTCAAACCCCAAGAAGGACGGACGGCACAATGTTAATGTCGGTCGTCTTTGCGCTGTTGTCTCACGGGCAGTACTAGTTTTCCAGTATCTCGGGAACATGAAAAGAAAGGAAAAGAGAACATAATTGTGCGTACAAGCACATGCAATGCAATGCAATGTAATGTAATGTAATGCACATGAAGCCTTCTGGTATAGGAAATTGGATCCTGTTTCCTTTCCGGATCTTGTACATTCATAGCAGATAGTGCATCAACAAGTTCCATCTTGACCGACAGAGTCACCTTCGGTTAGTTACATACAATGGAGGCGTCATGTCACTTCTCACAATGCCAACTTCCAAGACCACTAAGCAGACCTAAGACCCGATAATTCCCTCAGTAAAACAAAAACAAAAACAGTCACCGCACGACTCACCCGACAAAACCTGGGCGGGAACAAGCCCCAGCCTTACGCGGTCAGGCACCATTAGCTAACTAACGCCCCCTGGACAAAAATCATGGACAGGCCCAGTCAAAGCTTATTTCACATCGTCATGTTCTCCATCAAGAGGAGGCCCATTAATGCCTCTACTTGTATGTATTGGTTTCCTCGTAAATTATTCAACGAATCGGCTTGTGTCCGGTCGTGAGAATAGCATAAACATTACCCATATACATCTGGCATCTTTTGAGTATACAACATCAAAGTAAAAGACTCAAAACGCGAGCGGAATGAATATTTAGGCAAAATATCTGCTTGTTTACTTTCCAATTAGTATAACTATAAAAAACATTTATGTCTTGATATCCTCATATATCACGGACCTATCTATAGGTACTCCTGTCAATGCTTAACTGCCTGCCTACCTAGGTAATACATGTACTCTGCTCTTTAGTCCAGTAAATCCATCGCTCAAGGACTCCGGCTCTGATAGAACGAGCTACCTTCTCTTCTTTTCAACCCGTCACACCAAATCTCTTCGTCCACATCTCCGTCCCATCTACGCTAGTCATAAAACCGCATCGTGCTTGGTGCTCTCGCTCCGCAGCCTCGAGGGTTCCTATAGCATACATAGTCGGGGCGAAAAGTAGTTTCCGGGAGTCAAGATATACAGAAAGTAAAGAAGAGGGGTCTGTGTATGTTCTTGCGTTGCTCTGTGATCTTTGAGCCATCGAATAGGCAAAAAGATGTATCGTATCTGAACGCGTAACGAGAGGTCAAAACCTCCCATATTCAAAAACAAGTTTCCGCTGCGAAGCAACGTGAGGAGAGTCATTTATGCTTTGTTCATCGGTGTAGTCTACACTTCATCGTACATGTTGTCATATAGCTGGAACTGCCTCGTCCAACCTTTTAGCACGCTGCCGTTTCCATCTCTAGTGCCGTCATAAGCTCTTTAATCGTAAATCCTCTACTCGGCGCCCTTGACGTCCATCTCGCGAATCTGCCACTCGCCGTCAACCCATGACTGCTTCTCTCCGAGGAAAGCCACTCGGCCTTCTCCCTTGGCCAATCCGTCGACAAGGTAACGCTGCGCGGCCTCGCGAACCTGATCCTTGGTAACATCCAGAAGTTGCTCACGCTTCTTCTGCTTCATCTCTTCGGTGATTCCTGAGAGGAAACGGCCCATACCCTCCTGGTTGACAGACTTAGGTGCATCGACTCCTTGGAACACAGAGATCTTGGCCTCCTCCAAATCACGATCTGTCCACTTCTTATCAACGGCCCATTGACCAGCATTTCGCATGATGCTAAGGGTGTTCTGAGGGTTGGGATCCCGGTACGAGTAGAAGCCGAAGAGGCCGTCCAGGGCTCGAGAGTAAGCGCCACCACCGTATGCGCCACCCTTCTCACGGATCTCATGATGAAGGTGCTTGTGTGTGAGAAGCTGTGACAAAATTTGAAGGGGTGCTCCCTCTGCTGATGTGTATGAAGTGGCTGGTACTGACAATCCACCATAGTAGACTTGGTAAGGTAGAGGGTAGAAGGTCTTGCTATCCTTGGGGAGCTGCCGGGGCGAAGGGTTCTTCAGGTTCAAAGGGTCGCGAGAAAGGTTACCCACAAAATTCTGCAACGATGCCCCGTTCGCCGCAACGCTCTCCGAGCCACAAGTGATTGCGGTACGAAGATTTCCACCACCGAGTGCAAGGTTCTGAATCTGCTTTAGCTTAGAAATGACGTCCTCAAGCTTATCCGTCTCAGGGCGGCTAGCTAGCGAAGTCACCAGTTGCACTTGTGAAAGACCCGATACCTGCTGTCGCAACCATGCTGATCGGGTGAGGCCAGACTCTGCGCTTCCCATGGCAAACCTATGTCCAGTTGATGCAATATCGTTGACAACGCCATCAGCAGAAGCCTGTAGAAGTTGGCGAATTCTTAGCGCAGCTTCAGGGCTGTCAAAGTCGGTTCCCAAAACGAGTTTCTGGATAATGTCAAACATAACAGGAACGTTATGGTCCAATGCCATACCAGTGAAGATGATGCCCTCGCTGGCAGCATGGAAATCCGTGGGAGATGGTGTGCAGTGGTATCCGACTGAAACGCCACCAGTCTTGAGCTTGATCAAATCCTCAAGCTGCTCCATGTTCAAGTCCTTGGTGCCGAGGCGCATGATACTGTCGGTGAACAGGGGAACCAATTCACGAAGCTCATCTGGCAAGTTCTCCAGGGTGTTGATGGCACGGAAGTATGTCAAGCCGTTGGTGGGTGCCTCGTGCCATTGGATCTTGGTTCCGTTGGCGTTCTCGTCTCGAACAACAATAGCCTCTTTGCTTCGGGGAATATCCTTGACATGGACAGTTGGCAGACAACCAAGGTCTTCTGTGTTCGTCTTGTTTTGCTCGACCAACAATTCTTGCTCTTGCTTCTCAAAATGCTTTCGCGCCTTCTCCTCGCTTCCAGCCTCCTTAATCGCCGCCTGAATTCTAGTTGAAAGCCTCTCCTGCTCCTCCTTCACTAGGTCTTCGCCATATGTTGTTGAAGGAGCCATGGTGAAAGTCAGAGTGTTGTCATTGAGGAGATACTTGTCAATGAGACCCTCTAAATAGTTGCCTTCGGCCATCTTGGCCTGGAAGCCATTGATGGTGTCATTCCATGCTAATGAGTCGAAAGGATCGACACCATTGAACCACTTTGGCTTGAGACGGTTCAGCATAGAGAAACCAAAGTTGGCAGTCTTATGCTTGAGTGACAGCTCCAATTGATGCAGTGAGCCATCAATTTTGGTCTTGTCAAAACCCTTGCTGCGCGCATCTCTCAGGATCTGCTGAACCTTCTCTTTGAGCTTAGGCACGTCGCCCTCCTGGACACCAGTCAAACCAATGGAGAAGATTCCCTTCTTAGCAGAACTGTCATAACCGGCGTTGGGGCTCCAATCAGCTCCCATACCCGCCTCAATAAGACCACGGTATAGGGGAGAACCGTAGCCATCCATCAAAAGTGTGGAGAGGAGCGCCAGAGAGAATGATTCGAGAACATCAGTAGTGTCGCCCATGATCCATGAGACGGACGTCTTATACTGGCGATCTGGATCGACGAGAGGGTCGAGGGGACCGTAGAGAGTCACTTCCTTAGGGCCGTTGAGAGTGACTGGCTCATGGATCTGCTTGTCACCTTGGATCTTCTCGAAGGCTTGGAGCTGCGCGTCAACTTGCTTCAGGTGATCGACCAGGGGCATATCACCATAGGTAAAGACCTTGGCGTTGCTGGGGTGGTAGTGTTCGGCGTGGAACTTTTGCAGCTGCTCGTACGTGAGGTCGGTGATCTTCTGGGGGTCACCACCTGAGTTATTGATATCAGGGAAGATGTGATCGTGGAAGCGGATATAGTATAGGTAGCCAGCATCCGACATTTGGCCCTTCATCTCGTTGTACACAACACCCTTGAATACCAGCCTCTTGCTCGCCTCATCCTCAGCAAGGGGGTTTTCCGGTCCAATTCGCCAACCCTCCTGGGTAAAGTCGGACTTTTTGAGCAGCGGATGCAATGTTGAGTCCAGATACACGGACATGAGGTTCTTGAAATCTTGTGCGTTGGTTGTTGCGAAGGGATAGAAGGTGTGGTCCGAGGCTGTGAAGGCATTCATGAAGTTGGATAGCGTTCGTGGTAGCATCTTAAAGAAGGGATCCCGAATGGGATACCTAAAGCTGTTAGTCTTGAATCCTTACATGTTTATGCCAACTGGGCGATTCGTACTTTTCGCTGCCGCACAGCGTCGTGTGCTCGAGGATATGAGGAATACCAGTATCATCCGGAGGATTCGTCTTGAAGCCGATCGAGAAGACATTGTTGCTATCGTCGCGAGCAATGTGAAGATAATCAGCACCGGTCTTATCGTGTTGAAGGTGCAAAGCCGTCAACTCGAGCTCCGGGACATGCTTGGATCGAACAAGGGTGAAACCATGGAGCTTCTCGCCGGGTTTGGGGAATTGTGACAGCTCTGTCACGGCCTTGCGAGCGCCAGCAGCGGCGTTGCGAAGCATTATGGCGTAGAACAACGGGAATGAAACTAAAACAAAAGATAATAATACAATGGACTCGAATAAATAATGTACAAATCGTGGTGACCCAAAGTCTATATCAAACGAGATGAGTAATGTCGTTAAAGAAGCAACGGAGATTTTGCTGCACGTAATGATCCGAAAAAAGTGGAAGGGTCTGCTTTGTAACCAAGCGCTACCTTAGTAGATGGAAGGCCCGGTTCAACCCACGTCAGTTGCCAAGTCCCCATGCCGTAATTGTGGGTGCTCCAGTTGCACCAGTCAGTGGGAGACCACTGTGCGATAGTGCAGAGCAAATTGACGCTACTGACAGTTGGAGCACTAGCAGTTTTCGTGGTTGTAAGCAGGCGTTTCTGCTAGTTACCTAGCAACTACTAGCAGGCACCACAATGGTCCATGGCAAAACCTATCCATCCTCAAAGCCTCCATGAGCCCTCCATCCTGTCACATCTTAGCGACTGTCAAGTATCTTCAATGTCCAACAAGCCCTGGATTCTACGCAGTGCGCCTTAAAGATCTACTACAGGTCGCACCGTCGTCGTTCAGCATTGATACATATTGCTATCCACACAAATAATATCGAGGTACGAAGATATTGCCTCCTCCATCCAACCACTCAACGTGCCTCTCTGCGCTGCAAGTGTATTGCATGGTGGTCAATTCTTGCGTGAGCCCAACTAACATTACCCGCTCGTACCACAGCAGATATCAAAACATTGGTTTCCTTTATCGTTTGCCCGTCATCACGATTTCGACCCTCCCGACCCGGTAACAGGTACCTCCACCACCTGCGAACATCGACAATCATCCCGCTTCGATGCCCCCGGCTCTTCCTCACCTCGTGACCCCCGCCTGAACGATTGTCGTCCGTTACCTTCGCCTCCAACTTTGCTCAGTCGGCGATGACTACGGGCCAGTTGGATGCTCATCTAACTAACGGGCACAACGGCCACGCTCATCCATCCGCAACAGCCAAGAAAACAAAAGGAAAGAAAAACATGCCTAATGACGAGGCTTCGCGCCTGCTCCATGCGCGTATATCGCAGCTGGAGCAGGATGCTGCGGGAGAGAAAGATCAAGAGTTAGAGATTGGTGCGTCTGACATCGTTGTCTACAGCGGCGACACCCCAGCGAACAAGGAACGATGTATGCTGATACGTGGAGGCCACAGAACGTGAAGTCAAGAGGGCGAATCGAGACCTTCTTCAGCAGGTTTCTAAGATGGATAATATGCAGAAGATTGATCACCTTACTAAGAGATCCAGCGAGCTCCTGGCCGATATGCGACGACTAGAGCGTGAGAATCAGAAGAACAAGCGACGTGGAGACAACCTGCAGAAGGAAAGAGATGCAAGCCGAACGGAACTCAGCAAGACCGTAGGTTTGAGGGAGAAATTAGAGAAACTTTGTAGGGAATTGCAACGTGATAACAACAAGATGAAGGTTTGTTCTGTGGTCGCTTCGCAATGCACGTTGGCTAACCTGGTGGATGTCAGAATGAGAATAAAGAACTTCAGACGACACAGAAGCGTAACAACACACACTGGGACGAGAAGTACGCAACTCTATTATCGAAACTGGAAGGGTACCAAGAAGAAAAGGATACGCCAAAGAAACAAGTTGTAGACATGGAAGTCGACGAACTGTAAGGCTTTGCATGCTATTCGAGAGCTTACTCACTAACCCTTACATTGCAGTTTCCGGGTCCGCTTCAAGTCCTTTATCGAGCAATATGAGCTACGAGAGCTGCATTTCCACTCGCTGATGCGTACCAAAGAACTCGAGGTCCAGTACCACATGGCCCGATACGAGAGAGAAAAGAAGAACGCCGAAGCAGAATCAACCAAGGCTCGACACCTGCAAGGGCAAGTCCAAGCGTTTACCAAGACCGAAACTGAGCTTAGAAATCAACTCAATGTGTACGTGGATAAGTTCAAACAGGTGAGTGGGCACGAGCAGGATAGTTCGGCCTGTTGACTAAGCGCACAGCAGGTAGAGGATACCTTGAACAACAGCAATGACTTATTTTTATCGTTTCGCAAGGAGATGGAGGACATGTCCAAGAAAGGCAAGCGTTTAGAGAAGGAGAACGAGGCCTTGAAGCGCCAAAAAGAAGCGACCGCCGCCAATATCATCCGTATGGCCGAAGAACGGCAGGACTGGAAGAAGAAGACGGAAACCGCCGAGAAGAAGACTGAAAAGCTGAAGAGCATCATTCAGCAGATGCAACAACAAGGCCGTAAGGTGCCACCGGGCATGGTTAACACTGTCGAGAGCGGTTACTCGGATAGTCACGGAGGAAACGAGGGCGACGAGAGTGACTATTCTGATGAAGAGGGCGAAGAAGAAGAGCTTAGCGAGTTCGACGACGACACAGAGGAGGAAACACAAGGCAACGATCGAGCGACGCCAGTAGCATATGGTCCTGAGCGTCCTCCTCAGCCAGTTGTTTCTACCGCAACAAACGGGCACTAGGAGGCCACCCAGGAAGAGACTCAAGCTGCAGCCAGAACTAGGAACG
Source organism: Fusarium palustre (assembly GCA_014899045.1). Classification (NCBI taxonomy): domain Eukaryota; kingdom Fungi; phylum Ascomycota; class Sordariomycetes; order Hypocreales; family Nectriaceae; genus Fusarium; species Fusarium palustre. The sequence continues at coordinate 74,119 of JAAVUH010000087.1, forward strand.
GACAACCAGCGGATGACTCTGATACATTGGCTGAGGATGTAGCCTTTATGAACGAGCACATCAGAGGTATGTCACGTGTGGAGCTCGATCAACTCATCAAAACGATGGTTGACTATTTCCAGAGAAAAGCGAATGGTGACTAGTTGGCTATGCGGATTGGTTTCTTGTCAGCGATGCTTTTGTTTCGTTTCTACTCTTGATGTAAGAAGTATTGTCGTAGCTTGGCATTATTCAACTTGGACGTCCTCGCTCTACTTGAAGCCATGTGCGAAGTGAGACATTTGTGAAGTCAGCGATTGTACCAGATTCAACTCTTGAGACAGGGCAATTAGGCCAATTGAATTATATAAGCTGCCAGAAACATTCTTTAGAGTACGGTGCTACCAGAATACATCAGTTGAGCTGTATTCATGCTGTGATTGCTACCTACCTAGCTAGCTACCTGGTACAGGGGAATCGGGATATCGGGGAATATCACCCCCGACGTGCGTTAGGCCAGATCTACGCATCCCACTTTGATAAGCCACGCAACGGGGGTCGCATAGCTTCCATCTTACAACTACAGCCCAAGGTATACGGTTCATCAACAACACCGCAACCATGGATTTCCTTCAGGTATGTTGGTATAACCAGATGATACACAAAGCGCTCCTTCTATCAGGACCCTTTTTTTAAATTAAAAAAAATCAATGGATGCTAACTTCTCACAGCGCCTCGCGCGCTTCCTCGATCGCCCGCTCTTCCCATGGAAGAAGCTAATTATGGGCTTCTCAGTCGGCCAGTACCTCTTCGAAACGTTCCTCACTCTCCGTCAATACCGCGTCCTCCAGAAAACCAGCCCCCCCGCCGTCCTCTCCAAGGAAGTCTCCCAGGAAGTCTTTGACAAGTCGCAGGCCTACGGCCGCGCCAAGGCAAAGTTCGAAATCGTCAACGGTCTCTACTCTCAGGTTCAAAATCTCGCCTTTATGCACTTCGATGTTCTCCCCAAGCTATGGTCCTGGACTGGCGATCTTCTTCTCAAATGGGCACCTGCGCGCTTCACCGGCGAGATCAGCCACACCATTGTCTTCGTCTTGACTTTTACCGTCATCAGCCAGCTTCTTCGTCTACCCTCTTCGATCTATCAAACATTTGTGCTTGAGGAAAAGTTCGGTTTCAACAAGCAGACGCCCAAGCTTTTCATCACTGATTTGGTCAAGACTCAGGCTCTCACCTTGGCCCTTGTGCCTCCTTTCCTCGCCGCTTTCCTCAAGATCATCCAGAAGACGGGTAACCAGTTCTTCTACTACCTATGGCTGTTCTTCATTGCTCTTCAAGTCTTTATGATCACCATCTACCCCGTTGCTATCCTGCCCCTGTTCAACAAGCTGTCTCCTCTCGAGGATGGTGAGCTCAAGACCAAGGTTGAGTCTCTTGCCGCAAGCCTCAAGTTCCCCCTGCACGAGCTCTACGTCATTGATGGAAGCAAGCGAAGCGCCCACTCCAACGCATATTTCTTTGGTCTTCCCTGGAAGAAGCACATTGTGATTTACGATACCCTGATTGAGAAGAGCGAGCCCGAGGAGGTCGTTGCTGTTCTTGCGCACGAGCTTGGTCACTGGAAGCTTGGTCACACTACCAGTCTTTTCGGTATCTCTCAGGTAAGCACATGAAACTTGTACAAATCAACCACACAAGCTGACAATAGTTTAGGCACACTCTTTCTATATCTTCCTTCTCTTTTCTGTCTTCATTAACAACCACTCTCTGTACTCATCTTTCGGTTTCCTCAAAGAGCACCCCATTATTGTTGGCTTCATCCTCTTCTCCGATGCCCTTGCCCCCATGGATCTCGTTATCAACCTGCTTATGCACATTGTCAGCCGAAAGTTCGAGTTCCAGGCCGATGCTTTTGCCAAGGGCCTTGGTTACCCTGAGCAGCTTGCCCGCTCCCTCCTTAAGCTCCAGATCCAGAACCTTAGCACCATGGATGCCGACTGGATGTATGCCAGCTACCACTTCTCTCACCCTCACCTGTCTGAGCGACTCAACGCCCTTGGATGGAAGGGATCCGAGGGTGTTACCGAGGGCGTCACTGACAAGTCTCTCGATAACGAGAAGGAGGGTGTCGTCAAGGCCAGTGGACGTGACGAGTTGTAAACCTAGAAAAAAGGAACGCAATATTTAGAAGAGATTTACAATGGCTTTTTAATCATAAGGCTGTTAGAATCAAAGGAAAAAAAGAAAAAAAAAAATGGCCGGGATGGAGCTGGACATCTAGAAAGGATTGGCTACCCTTAGAAACAGTATAGATCCAGACTCAGTGTATAATATAAGAACGGGTTGCTTTTCTTTCCGCTTCACTTTGCTTCTAATTCTGGCATTGCTACCGATGTATTCTTGAGGAACTCAAGTCTACCTAAGCGCCATTTACCTTGATTTGTTTTGTTCGTCATCTAATCATCGGATTCATCAGAATCGTATGATCCCTCTGAACCTTCTATTTCTTCGTCTTCCTCGGACGACTCTTCTTCCTCGCCATCCTCTGGCTTCAGACCATAGTCATCATGGAAGTAGCTGAGCTCATGTGTCTGGACCTTATAGCCCATCTCCTTGAATGAAGCCTCCATGCCCTGTAGGGAGTTAGTAAGAGTCAAAAGTCCAATATGCGGAAAACAAACCTCTTGCATAATCTTGGCGGCAGTGACAACGATGTTGCTCTTGCCAGGCTCAAAACATGGCAGGACAGTCTCACGTAGAGCAGCCTTGATCTCATCAACAGTGACATCTCGCACACGTCGTAGCACTTCCTTGTCCCAATCCTTGGGTAAACCACGCACCACGCCCTGCACAAAGTTTTGTTGGGCGGCACTAGGCATCGTAGATTGCTCATCAGCAAACATGACAACGATCTGGCTGATGGTACCTTCAAGTAGGTGATGGTCAATCTCAACTGAACCGTCAGCGATCTTACTAATGGCCTCCTTGGAGGCTTTGATGGCCTTGTAGGCGTCGGGTGAGCGGTACACATTATACGAAATGATACCAGAGTTAATATCTCTTGAGAAGTAAACACCGTACGCGTAACCAGCACCTCGGACAGCATTCCAAAGAGGGCCTTCAGCGGCTTCGAGGTAGCCAATAGCAACCATGATGGAGGCAAGGCGGGGGTCTGTATACGAGGCCATACCCTGGGCTGTTGAAACGGAATAAGAACTCTCAAGGGTGGTCATGGGGACAATGACTGCGCCAACCGAACCAGGGTTACGGCCTTCGTCATTGAGAAGGCTCACAGGCTTAGGGATATCGATCATATTCTCAGATACAGTCAGGGACTTGGAAAGGGTATCCCAGGTAGTCAAGGGGTCGGGGAGAGTGGCAAGGTTGGCCGTGACAAGGAAACGAAGATTCTGGAAGGTGAAGAGTGAGTCTCGGATCGTGTTGAACCAGCCGACAACCTTTTCAGGCTCCTTCTCAAGAAGCTTCTTGAGTCTCTTCAAGTACACCGCGCGGACAAGTACACGCTTGGCCACAGCCAGCGATGATTTCTCCATGTGGAAGGCAGCGCTGACCTCACTGGCCATGGATTTGCCATCACGTTTAGACTCAGGGATGTCAGCCAGAGCCTTAGTGACGCTAGCCTTGAGACGCTGAGGGTCGAAAATAGAGTCAAACATCATGGTGCGGATCCATTCGACTGCTGCAGCGTATTTCTCAGGCTCAACCTGGAACTGGATCATGATGCCGTCGGGATCGCCGAGGTAACGGGCGGAGTTGAGGGCGTAACTGATAGTATCTCTCTCAAGCTCCATGACGACCTGCTCGAAACCGACCTGCTTACCATCACGCATGATGTGTGTGTTGAAGAAGTTGTCGCTGAAGATGGGCATCAGAGGCTTAAGCTCGTTGGGGACCTGGGAGGTACCAATGTGAATGGAAATGTGGACGAAGTTGGTGGGAACATCCTCGAATTGGATGAATAGCGGAAGCTTGCCTTGGGTTGTGCCGTCGATGAGCTTCTGCGCGGATCCACTACCCAAGCCAACTGAACGGGCATGTCCAGAGCGAGCAGTATCCGACTCAATGAAGTGGATAGAGTCGGTACTGGGAACGCTCCATCGATCGACGACTTCGGCAGGGATGGGCTCGTCGTTCTTCTTCTTGGCCTCTTCAAGACGCTTGGCAAGTTTCTCGAGACCATCAGGACCCAAGTCTTCCTTACGCTTAGCGATGCGAGCTTCCTCATCCTTCTTCATCTTGGTGGCTAGCTCATTGGAAGGCTTGCCGAGGATAGAGATATGAGGGGCATCAGCCATCCACTTGCTAAGGAAATCTCGCCATTGTTTGTCTGACCACTTCTCCAAAACATCATACTCCTCTAGGTTTTGCAGATCTGCAAGTGTGGATCCATCTCGTTTTCCGAAGAGGTAGTCAGTGATGATGTTTGTTGCATAGAAAGACTCGGATGTCTCAGCGTGGTATTTGACCTGGCGCCTTTCGCGACGGATGCACTCCCTCATATAGTCCATGTCGATGGGCTTGGAAGCGACTTCCTTGAGTAGCTCGATAAGTCGGTTTTCAACAAACTCGAGCTTTTCAGTGGCAACACCTGTTGGCTGCAACCAGATGACCGAGTTGGGTCGAGGGTCAGTCCAGTAAGAAACAGAGCTCGCAAGCTCCTCCTTTTCAACCATAACATTCTCAAGAATAGAGACAGAGGAGCCGCATAGATAGGTGAGGAGAACATTCAGTGCAGAAGAGTTGATGAGGTCAATACAGTCGGGACCAAAGAAGCCAACAAGAATCTCGCCAACTGACTCGTCCTCCTCGGGAAACTCTGCGGTAACGATCTTGGTTTCGTTAATCTTTGGAGGGGAAGCAGAGTCAATCCAGGGTCTATAAATTGTTAGTAGAGGCATATATACTTCACAATCCACAAACGACTTGCCTCTGGAATGGAGTATCGAGAGAGGGGATATCATCCTTGATAGACTCTTCAAACTTGTCAAGAATCTGGAGAAGTTCATCCTGGTTGACCTCTCCGACAAGAACCAGACACAAGTTTCGTGGCTGATACATATCGCGGTGGAATTGTCGGATACGTTCAGGAGTGAGAACCCGGAGGGCATCGGTCATTCCACCGGTTTCGTAACGGAAGCCGACGTTCTCGGGGTAGAGAAGACGACGAGCCTTTAGATCCATGATTTCAGAACTGCGGAATTGAACAGCTTGCATTTCGGAATAGACAACTCCAGCATCGTTGCCTTCACCGTCGATATGCCAAACCTCGGTCACAATGCCCTCATCTGTGATGGTGGGCAAGATAACATGCTCGAGATAGACGGGAAGAATTTGGGCAAAACCATCCCAACCGGCGGTTTCAAGGGTGTATGCTGTGTGATCTGTGGCGGTCCAGGCGTTGGTGTGGGAGTAGGCTCGAGAAGACAGCTTATCGAGCAGGCCCTTGTACTGGTAGCTCTTGGAACCCATGAAGACGAGATGCTCAAGGGTATGGGGAGCACCAGAATCGTCAAAGATCTCAGTGGCTAGGGTGAAGTAGCCATTGAGCTTGGGACCCTTTCGATCGGCAACAACAACCTGCATACCACTGCGGTCTGATACATATTGAGTGATGGTGCAAGGAGCATAGTCCGTCTTGAAACTTTGGATCTTGCGGAAATGCGATTGTGCCGACATCTTGAAGTGCTTGAGGCCTGTGAGGCGCCAAAGTGAACTTTTCAAGTCAGTATGCGAAGACTATAATCAAGATGAGAGAGCATGTGCTTGTAGAAGAAATTATTGTTGATGGAGTGATGGAGCAAGGCATGGATACTAGGTACTAAGGTACCTTGGTAGGCATGTAAAGCCCTTGCAAAAGAAAGCTGCAAGAAACAAAACGAATAGGAAGCACAACTAACTCAACACTTGTGGCTGCGAGAGGAACGCTCGATGTGAGAAGATAAGCAACAATACTAAGCAGAGCAATTATCACGGCAACGACATATTGTGAAGGGGGAGATTTGGGTGACATCACGACTAAGAAATACTTTGACGACGATGATTGTTCCCAAGTCGGATTCAAGACAGCCTGAAGCTATAGAAAGCTTGGCATGAACTGCATCAAACGAAATGAAACGACAAGGATTTCAAGAGACTTCCTGAAGGGGAGTAGGCAAAGTTGGTTTGATATACTTCTTCTCGTATAGAGTTGTTACACCCAACGAAGAGAGAAAAAGACCCCGCCATGGAAAAGTGACTGAGGAAGAAAGAGGGAACAGGATGAAGAAACAAGGCAGCTAAGGCAGAAGTTGACCAGAGTACGTGACACAAAATGAATGCAGTCAGCGTCCAGCTGCAATAAGATACTTTTACTCACCTTCGAAGAATTGTTGCCGTTGGTAATGAATGTAGTGTTGCTGCAAGTGAGAGCAAGAGAAAGCCCGACGACGAGCTGCGCGAAGAGGGGTCCAATCAATTCAACTGAGAATGGACCTAATGTGAAAATTACCCCGCTATCAAGGCAGCACAGCGCTTTGGTCTCGGTGTAATCAACAACCACACAATGGAATTCGCAGTGTCAGCTTTGACGATGTATCTGAGTAGAAGAAAATGATGAGATTCAGAGCGTAGAGGGAAGCCATTATATACTACTAAGTACTAAAGTATAGTAATAAGCAAACAAACATGATGACAACCAACCTGCCTAGGTATAATAACACATATCATGTAGGTAGTACCTTAGTAGGTACTACTAGGTAGCCTAGGTACCTTGGTAACCACCTAAGTATGACCTCTTGGAAGCAACACAAGCACAAGCCAGATGACTATCTTCCATTTTCAACTCTGGCAGGCACGGGCCTTTTAATATGCTTTCTTTCCATTCATTATCATAAAACAATGCAATCCCAAGGTGGGCTTCTCAAGAACAATATGGTAAGTACAGACCAAAGATGGCCTAAGCTCGCTATTGATTGGTTGTACAGACGCTAAGCGCTTGGACCAACACCTTTCCTAAAGTGTGGTACGCACCTGCCACTTTCCCACAGCGTGGCTTGCGGAAGGGAAGGGAAGGGAAGCTGCAGTGCTGTCTGTCATTCATGACGGCACTGGAAACTTGCCAGCTTGTGGCTGATCTGCTCCTACAACTTGCGACAAACACCACCAACCGCTCATGATCACGCTCAAACCAACCATGCAAACATTAATGGTTTACCTTGAAATCTAGTTCAAATGGTTGAATCCTCTACAAGGGACAGACAAACAAATAAACCACCAAGCCAGAGTCACCGATATTTTTGAGGCTATCGCACTACACCACATACATACATACTATACACGTATAGCTTCACCATCGACGATACATTCCCTCAACGACAATCCCGATCAAGCCCACGCAATGGCCACAACGACAGAAAACGCCCCGCAGCAATTGAGCGACGCTCTTGTTGCTTTTTCACTCGAAGGCCGCTTCCCCGATGATATCTCCATTCTTCCTCCTGTTTCCGAAACCAACCTGCAACCTGCGATCCAGGCTCTGGCAGAAGCCAAGCAAGGGCTGGAGGTAATATGATTCCGTTGCCAACAAATAGCCATCAATTACAATGCTCACGACGCCCACAGGCCGAGCTACACACCATCAACCAAGAGACAAAACAAGATGTCGACTCGTGGGTACGGAATTCAAAGACCTTGCAGGAGGATATTTTCCGCTCAAAAGCGATGGCCAACGAAATTGAACGTCAATCTGAGGCCCCCGATGTCTCAGGAGAAGCTGTGCAGGACGCAGAAGAAAAAGCAGAGTTTCTCAGCCGAGAAGTCCAGTATAGCCAGCAGCTTCACGTTGTATTGCAGAGTATTAAGAGCGTTCACCAGCTCTTAAGCGAGGTCGAGGCTGCTAAGAATGAACGTCGCATCATAGATTCGTTGCGACTCCTCGAGAGTATGTCGGCACAGCTTTCGACCCGAGATGTTGCTGATCATTGAACAGAATCATGGGAAGCGATTGATCAAATAGGTGTCAGCAAGTCTTGCCGAGTGATGAAGCTTTTGGATCTGCGGAGTTTCGAGCTTAAATCTACTATCCATGAGGTTTTCGACCATATTTGGAAGACACTAATCCATGCCGATATTGAGACCCGTCAATTTGCTGTGTACGACGTCGTCAAGGGTATAGATGTTGGCGCAATATCGCGAAGTACTATCGCTAACAAGTCTTAGATGAACAAGTGAGTCTCGCTGACGCCGTAGTTGGTCTCCAAGCCTACAAGGAGGTCGATGAGCGTATGGAGCAGCTATGGCGAAATGTAGATGCTGCAATCATATCTCCTCGCATGGATATCAGGAACAAAACTTTCCCCTCCATACAAGCAGACGGGGATGTTCTCAAACTATCTGGCGAAGCATCAAGATCAGTCGACGCCCTACTTTCTGATCTAGAAACAACATTCGCTTTCCTCGCTCTAAAACTGCCCACTACTCTTCTACCACCACTTGGCAACTTCATGATGGCCGACGTGATACCCAAACTGATTGGAGAATGGTTGATTCCAGCTGTGCCTTCGTCACTCATGGAAATGGATGACTTCCAAGCCATGATCAAAAGGGCACAGGAATTCTGCCAATCCCTCACTGATAATGGATATACCGGTTTTGCAGACTTGCAGAATTGGGTTGATAATGCACCTTCAATATGGTTAGGGAAATGCCGAGAGACAACTCTCGATTCTGTTCGGTCCAAGCTACTTGACGGAATTGGCGAGTCCAAGCAGGTCGAAAAGGTTGAGAAGCAGATGGTATCGATCGCAGAAGGCAAGGAGATTACCAAGACACCGGGAGGGGCTGGCGCAACTGCCGAAACCGCTGATTGGGGTGCTGATTGGGGCGATGCGTGGGAGGAAGATAACGAACAGCCTAAGGACGAGAGCAAGCCTACGATGAAGGGACCCGGTTCTACCAAGGCCGATGAAGATGACGGCGCAGATGCGTGGGGTTGGGACGAGGGAGACGCCACCATTGAAGCCCAAGGCACAAAAGAAACTGTCGAGAAGGACGATGAGGACGACAGTGCTGCTGCTTGGGGCTGGGGTGATGAAGATACTGCTCAAGAACCAGAGCAAGCCCCAGCAGCAAAAAGCAGGGTTCCACAGGCTCAGCAAGAAACTCGAGAGCTTATTTTAAAGGAAACTTACAGCGTTTCGTCAATGCCCGAGCCAGTTCTCGAGCTCATTTACGCCATTCTAGAGGATGGTGCTACATTGACGAGAGACGATGTTGAATATGCGCCAGTTGCAGCCACAGCCCCTGGACTCTTCGGCTTGCCCACGTTCGCCTTGGCCTTATTCAGAGCCATCTCGCCATACTACTATTCTCTTAGCGAGGGAGGCAACATGTGAGAATACTGACAGGCTGTTGAAGGCACTACTGACACGAAGCAGGTTCCTATACAACGACGCTATGTATCTAGCAGAGCGACTCTCCGAGTTTGCTGATGCTTGGAAGAAGCGCGAAGACCTTACTTCCAGAGCCCGCAATATGTTGCGACTTGATAACGACATCAAGAGCCTACAGAGCTTTGCTAATCGCAGTTACGCCAACGAGATGAACATCCAGAAAACCATCCTTCGCGATTTCCTCGGTGGAGCTCAAAGTCTGATGCAGCAGGATGAAATGGAATCTTGCGTGGAGTTGGCTACGGGTCGCATTCGCGCTATGGCTTCTGTCTGGAAATCCATTCTGGCTCGTTCAGTGTGGACACAGGCTTTGGGTTCTCTGGCTGATGCAGTTGCAACGAAGCTGATCACAGATGTGCTTGAGATGTCATCTATCGGCCAGGATGAGGCCTACAATATCGCCAAAGTCATTGCTACTGCAACAGAGCTCGATGACCTCTTCCTGCCTAGCGTTCTAACGGGTACTGCAAGTGTAGAGGGTGAGGTTCCCCAAACAGCTCAGTATGCACCCAGCTGGCTTCGTCTCAAGTACTTGAGCGAAGTGCTTCAAAGTAATCTTAATGAGGTGCGCTATCTCTGGTTTGAGAGCGAGTTGAGTCTTTATTTTTCTGCTTCAGAGGTAATTGACCTCATTGAGGCCAGCTTTGAGGCGAATCCGCGAACAAGGGATACGATTCGGGAGATTCAATCCAAACCTGCTCCCGTGGCTGAACGGTAATGGTGTATACATAGAACAACTGGATGTCTTGGTTATATAAGTGTTTATCCCACTTTAAAATAAAGACAGAATTGCGATTTATGTCAAGACCAAAATCCCATCCATTAATGAGTTTGTCGAAGATGAAGAAAGTTCTTGACCCTTTACCACTTCATGAACCGGGAGCCCTAACCTCGCAAGATAAGAGCACAAACTTATATTTGAGGTAATCGAACACATCATTTATTGCCTAGTTTGCATATCCCGTGGTAACATTTGTGTTGTTCATGACGATGGTGTCGTTGTGTTGAGCTTACCCTGTAGTTCATACTGACCAAATTCGCGGACAAAGAGCCCCCAGCCTGAGAACAGGACATGACCTGCGTCTCGTAGTTACTTCACAGCATAATGAAAGTATCAGGATTCACAAAAGATATCATTTGCTACTACTCGTGAGATAACACTGCTTTAATATGTGTCACATCTACAGACTGAACGACATCACAAGCAACATAATGGAAACATCCAATAGTTTCGACTGATCCCAACACGAGACGGGTTCTGGAGACTTAGAACTTTTCATAATGAACACATGACTTATCATGATGACCTGTCTCAACACAAGATATCAATACCGCAAGTCATCTCCGCCATTTTCATTCTCACTTTGCCTGGTCTATGGCCACACGCAAAGAATGCTGTCTGTGCAAGTCGGCCGAGTCTATCGTACCATGCTGAGCTGATTGACCGGTAACTTGCAGCAGGGAGACATGTCACACAGCATGAGGCAGCAACCGAATTTCTTTTGTCGCTTTACAACGTCATATTCTTGACCTCTTTTCTCCAAGGGCTTTTTTTTTTCTTTTGGGAGAAAGGTGCCTCCCTCGTTTCAGGTATGACGACAAGCAAGACCTGCATCGAGAAACGCCAAGGCACCTGCATATATCTTTCTCCCAAGACACACAGAAGTCTTGATGAACCAGTCAACGTCGGTACACCGATGTTGCAGTAGCTGTAGGATGCTTCATCGGAGAGAAGCGGACTGGCCGTATGTTGCAGACGGGCACTTGCAGGAGGAGGAAGAGATTGCGCGTTTCTGTCCCAGGTCCTTCCCTGTGTTTGTGTTATGCTGTGTTGTGCCAACGCATTGTAAACCTAACTGACCGAACCGGCAAGGTAAAAATTACGTCCAACGGTCTCTCGTAGGATGTGATTGATACCAAAATTACCGTGTTAGTGTTGTTCGTTGGTCTCTGAAGGGGCTTGTGCTTGCGTGGATTTGATGCCATGTAAGCATAAATTGAAACATGTTGCACAGCCAAGCACACAGAGAGAAAGGTCTGTGTCCATGAATAGTATACTCGCCGCAACGACTAAACAGAGCAGAGGCCGTGAGGTGGTCCACGTAGTGAGCATAGCATAGTGTACAGTAGTGGGCATTGGCAGTTAGTTGGTTGAAGCAGCTTCCAGAACAAGTGGCATAAGCAGCCAGAAGAATGTCGCACAGATCCCAAAGGATTCAAGGCAGAATTTGGAGAGGCTCAAGATTATGCCTGTTGGGCTAGCACGGAATTTCATAGTTGGACACCCCCGATGAGGCCCCTTCCATCTCCCTCAGACTCTCTCTAGGGCATCTGGTTCCGTCTCAGCATATGATAGATAGATGAGATATGGCCAGGGCTCTTACTCGTGGGTCCCTCTACTCTGTCCGGAAGTCTTCCAGAACCTCCGGTGGTGCTATCAATATCCAGGTTGGTCATAGCTTCGACTAAGTGTTTTCCTCCTGCCTTTGATGTTCCGGGCTCCCCGTTGAAGCCCAGGATATCCATGAGTATTTCCCATCCTTCCTCGGAATCTGGTGTAGTGACTCGTTTACTGTCTGTGTCTGGATGGCCTCCAAGCCAAGGTACTGAGCCACTACCAAAATAGATCTAAGTCCGCTGTCATCCCAACGGAATCATGTACCTACAAGGTCCACCCCCGCACTAGGACCAGCCTCTCGGAACCGAATTTGCCGTTTCAGACATGCCAGGTCTTCGTGGTAAGGGGAAAACCCTATCACCCAATCTCAGCCACTCTTGGTTTGGGCAAGCAGAGCTTCACGCAGTGAACAAGACGAGTGGATATGTTTTTTTTTTAATTAAAGTTTTCCCGAGACATGGCCAAGGAAAAACGTGACCAGATGGATATGCGAGTGATGCCGTGATGCCCCTGTATCGTAAGTTTGTGGGAGATTAATTCAGTGCACTGATCATGCCCTGCCGTCGTCAAACAAACTAAGTGCCGAAGCCTCACATAGAGTGATTGTGTTTCTTTCCGGTTGGTGCTAAGATAGGGGTTGATCTTGCGCAGTCCAACTCGTACCGTACTACACTGCAGGATCAAGTGTAATCTTGTACGTATGTACTGTACATACGGATTGTCACTGTAAAACAGCCTCCGCTCCGTGCTAGGCCGCACTAGTGGCGGATCGTTCAAGACTTGCGGAACTAGCATTCAACATTAGATGACACTGATAAACCAACGTAGTCGCTTGATAGTTGACGTGGCATGCAAGTACAGTCAGAAGCGACTATCTGTGGTGGTGAGACTGAGTTAAGCACTCATAAACCCCAACAGCATGCGCTCGATTGCATCACAAGACACGGAGAATGACCACGTAGAACACTGCCGAGATATGTCGGCGATAACTCACCTGCATCTCATTTTAAACGGACAAACAAAAAACTGGTATCAGCCGACAGGTTATTCGAGTTGATACCGTTTGTCCTCGCACAAGGTGAGCTCAGTACCACCATGAATTGTGATAACCACTCAGCTTCGATGGGCTCGACGTCGTGGCTCATCAACTCAGTCCTCGTCTGCATCACTTGGTCTCATGATGCAAATGCAGCAGGCGATGGAAGCGAGGACTAGTAGCAGCTCGAAGCACGCACATGCAGACAAGGTCACCTCACATCTAAGCAAGTCGATGTATCAACCGTAATTCGAGGTTGTCCTCTTGCGCCATGCACATACCACAGCATAAACATGCCGTTCCATGCCGTGAACACGGCGCCGGGCACGCCCATCCAATCTTGTCTTTGTCCGTCGTGCCGCGCCGTATGCAATTCTCCAGGAACGGGCATGCAGGATGCTGGCTTCGCAAACACCCATACCAACCTCCTCGAACTGACGATTCAAAGTAGGGTGACACTTGTGCCAACAAAGTGATCAGTCACTATGTAAGACAACACATGGGACCGGCCCGAGCCAGGACTAACGATTCCGTACATAGCCTTTAATACAAGGCGCTATGCCACTGGCTTACACACGACAACACCCTTCATCGAAGACCTGCCAGCGCAACCACCTACTCAGCTTGTTGAGCAAATGAGACAAAAGGCACCACCCAGGAGGCTACCCTTGGATCGCTGTTCATCACTGTAAGAGACCAAGGTTGCGCTCGTCAGCCTACATACAGCAACATGTTACCAGCTGATCAGACGGCTGAGTAGTTTGTATCTCGAATGCTGTGCCGTTGGTGCCTAGAAGGCCGTGTAGATTCGGTGAGATTAACAAGGTTGAATGAAGGGTGTGGTGTCTATGAGTGAGATCCCGATAATGCAGAGAACGTCTGCAAACACACAATGGTTGTGCTAAAAGCTCGGTTGCGGGATATGCAAACTTGCAAACTGTGATATTGAAATCTCGATACTGGTCGAAATGGCTTGTGCCGAATACTAATTTCTTTGCTTCATCATGCATGAACCAGCCCATGGGGTTCCAGCGGTACAACGCTCTTACAGATAGCAGCCAAGCCTATCAGACAGCAGTATGATTTGTGATAATGTCAGATATGGCTAAGAGCCTGGTAGGCAATGGTACCTCGCAATGCCGCTTCTAAACCCCTCTCATTGGTACCATGTCTTCATGTGAGGCAAAGCGACTGACTGATCATTAACTGGTGATGCTCAGTAGTTGTACAACGCATAGCTCTGTACGACAATACCGTCAATGTGTCCCTACAGCTGCTGGAAAGAAGGATTTCTACCCAGCTTGAATGTGGGCCTGTGTAATGAAGATAATCAAACTGCCTGTGCCTACTAACAGATCAGGTCGCCTATATCCAGCCACTGGTGTTGGCTGACAGCGCACGCCCCAGAATACTAGTCGAACAGTCAGCAGGCAGCTAAAAAGATGTCAAAAGTCATTCCTGTCAGGGATCTCAAGCCAGGGGCCTATGAGAAGGATTCTAGAAGGCTGGGTATGTGTCGACACTGTCTGACGACCCCAAATGAGGCAGGGGTTCTTGGTCCCTGAGGGCTCGAGACAGGTATGATTACCAACAGCGGCCGTTAGATCGTCCGTGGGTGGTGGGTGATTCGTGTGTTTCAATAATTTTCAAGCTCAACGAACGCTCAGGCGCATGTCGCAATTTAGATGTTTGATTCAACATCACTCGAATTCAATCTAGACGAGACGACATCATGTTCCTGTTCCCGTTGAATTACGTTCGCAGAATCTTATTGTTTCGAAATCAAATTGCCCAAATTCACGACGTAGAGGAGACACGTCTGCTAATTCAAGCCTCTGTTTTCATGCCATTTTGCATGTTTCCGTGGTTTCTTCGTTTCGCTGAAATAGGAACTGCCACATAGGTCTGCCACGTATTTCAGCTCATCACTGCCCAAGGCTGCTAATTGCGCATTCTTCATGAGTCAACCAGTCTGGGTGTAGTTTGCCGATGAGCTATAGGTTTCCGGCCATCCAATTCATGACCCCGTCGAGTGTCACGGACGCTAGCGAATAACGGCGCCTTCGGTTTCAATCTAACCCGCTGATGATCTAGGATCAGTCCGCGGAATAGGATTGGCCGCGATAATGCTATGTTCGACAGTCGTATCATCAGCGGTATTGTCTCTTCGATGCCGGCATTGAGCTTCTATAGAAGTGACACGGCTTGCAGCATGATTATTGCGTTGTCACAGAGATACAACTCTCTGCCGGTATACTTCTTGACTTCCCCATGAACCCCCCCTTGCTGCACATCATTGATTTGCAGCGGCAGCTGGCCCAAGCGTTGTATTATCTGCAACAGCCCAAAAGGGGGCGGTCCGCTTGAGATTGTTCACCATTAGGCCCTCTGTATCTTGTTCCTCTAGGCACAAAGTTTTCGGATGACCTTACCGGATGTTTGATCTGTTAGACTGGGTGGCGCTGTGTCCTGCAGATGGCTTGTTTACTCGATGTAGACTCGAGAAATGCTGTGAGTAATCTATTCACCGGAAGCCTGCCGTGACAAACCTATCGGCAATGCGTTTTTGCATCAGCTCGGGTCAATCAAAGGAGCAGGCGTAGACCCTTAAGCCCCTCTTCAAGTAACCGCGGTCATGTTGCAAAAATATGGATGGTCGACTGCGAACTTGATCTCGCGTGAAAAGGGCATACGGGTCAATTCGAGCCATTAGAGGAACTCAGCGTGTTGCCTATGCAGCAAGTGGTTGTCAATGGATGCTGAGGCCAGTGGACTATTACTTCCAAGACTGACCTGTAGACAAAAAGTTCGTTTGCATGCCTGTCCGAGGTTGTACATATAGTAGCAAAAGACTTCTCGATACAAGAACCGACAATTGCACACAAAACAAGTATCGATTGCCCGATACCGTAAGTATGCCGACGGACTCTACTGCGACCTTGAAAGTTATCAGTTATAATAACCGGTGGTTGACATCCGAATATCTGCACCTCAATAGGAAGGCCGAGTTGATGGATCAATCACAGATTAGCGGCTTAGATGCACGTTGTCACATCTTGACCCGTTCTATGCGGCATTGAATGCAGCGGCAGGCGCGCAATGAGCGGGCACTCCCGCAGAATCGATTCCAGCGCGTGGTTTTCCATCAGTCAGTGTGGGATGATTTGGCGCAATTCATCACGAGCATCGCTGCGTAGCATTTTCGGTGCCTTTAGAAGTGCCAGCTCTACTGAGCTAAACAAACTAATGCGGCCTTGATAGTCTGCCACAAATAGTTGGCTCTATCCGTGTCAAGCTCGTATGGATAAAACCGACGGGTTCATCCTCAACTGCTCCATCTCGTGGTGATTGGCTTGCTAGTCTACCTCTTGATGGTCATAGCTGCCGAACAGGCTGCAATGCGTAGGGTATGTCTGAGCGACGTTGTCGACCGACCTCGCATCAAATGACCAGTTACCACCTTGCAGGAGTTTTGATCAATGGCAAATTTGCCGGAATGATGAAAGTTGGGCACCTCGTGCGAACAATTGGACCCCAAGGCCCCTAATGCTGGCAATTTCACATTTTCTGTGCTCGTTATAACGGCGGGCTTTGATACCACGACTAGCAGGTTGATGCGAGCCAATGCAACAGGCTTCATGCTGTGCCGCCTCTTGCTGGCAAACGTAGTAGCATCGCATAGGTAGCCTGCAGAACATCAGGTGCCCAGCCTCAATGACGCGATAGAATGCACGGTAAGATTGAGCATCATTTCGTGCCTTGCGCCGAAAGAGCAAAGTGATTGTGACGCAGACACTGCAGTGGCCAGAACCGGTCGAAAGTATTCAAGGTCTTTGGCATGCCATAAATGCTTGGCTTGTTGTGGTTGGTCATCATCCCACAAAGGGTTAATGCCTTTGATGTACTACTAAAAGAAGCGCACGTGGATGCAGCCCATAGAACGGTGGAAATTGAGGGCGTGTCGCAGAAGTCTTGGAACGGAATAATCGGCATTCTTTGTGCAGAGTGAGAATACGGCGTGCCTTGAACCACTCGTAAACCGGCCGTGCCAACGCCCAGAAGGGTATAATACCATGGACAGCACGACCGCTTAGCAGGCCTTGGGCTTGGCGTCTACTACGTTATCTGTATGTAGCTGTGGGTAACTATAACACGAGAACAGCAACAGTGCTAGAGCGAACTGAATACGGGGTTCATATCGGCTGCAAGATAGCTTAAGAGATTTCACAGAAACAAATCGAACGCCCGAGTAACAGTTTCAAAGAGATATCGTATCCTCCAAAGGGTGCAAGGACCCCGGCTAGGTGGCATCGCAAAAGGAGGCATTAGTTACGCCCAAAGAGCTCAAAGCACTGCCCCTCATTCGATTTGATGATGATATGCAAGTCGGGGGCCATAGACAGCTGCTGTGCTACCGCCGGATCGAGTTGTGAGCTTTATCTTCCTGATAGGACCGGCCCAATGCGACATAACAGTACAATCTGAAGTTGATTTGGTGGAACTGCAGCTGAACGGACACGTCAGGGGATCGCTTCCTCAGTCCCAGTCATGTCTGAGAGGTTCAAAAAAAAAAAAAAAACCACCACAAGAGTGATGTCGAATAAACTTGCTGCATAATTGCTCATGCACGTCTGAAAGATTCAATGTTTGTGGTCCATAATCGAGCCCGCTCGCACCCCGCGTCTCTCGATGTCACTATCAGGGCCACGATATTCCCCTACGTCACCTGGCAATCGCGTCATATCACCTTTCCGGCCACCCTTATTTCCCGTTGAGGAAATAATTGCAGTAAGAAGCCGACGACGATTCTCGTGAGACCTGAAATCATGCTGCAAATGCAGTTTTGCAATTCTGCAATGAACAATACACCACTGGGCGAATAAAGATGGCAGACAAGCTAACCAGGAGGGCAATTCTCTGGCTGATCCAGCGCTGCTGGCACATACACAAGGCTGATCGATATTGCATGTCCCCTCCCGAGACAAAATAATCCAGTCTCCAGGGGCTCAGGGCTCAAGTTGCTGCTAGCAAATGGTGGCCCCATGTCTCATAATCATGCCCCTTGAGGTCCCTTAGGGGCCGAGCAACCGCAATTGATAGATCCTGCAACCGATTGGCTAGAGCAGCGAGAAGCGACGTCATTAACCTTCCCCACGCAGCCAAGCGAGCACTTAGCGAATCAATAACGAATCACAACTCGACTGGCGGCTATGGCTGGCCCAGCACACTGGCACTCATATTCCCCCAGCAACTCGGGATGCTTGAGCCGCCCAAGAGTGCCCTATCATTGATTCAGATGGGAGCGAGAACTGGCACACCGCATGTGATATTCTGGCATTCTTTACTGGCCTCTTGTCGATTGGATCCAACGAGAGATGGATACTGTAGCTCGTGACCATAAGATTCCGTGTCTGGCTGGCAAGAAATGTCGGTGTATGTGCTTTTTGACATGAAATACTCTTCGTGGTTCGTGGTTCTAGAACCCCGCTATGGAGTTCCAAGACTCGTATGGAGTAGGGTTGCTCGACAGCAAACCCCAAGTAAGATTTTGGTCCATTGGCCACTGTGACCAGGTCAAACAGGGGCCGCTTGCGGCGCAGAATCTGCAAATGCCTCTTGTGACAAGATTGAGCGCGAACTGAAGCAATATGACAAAACTGAGCTCGAAACACGCCTGGCAAGGCTGCAGACCATATCGCTGTCGGCTCTACGGATAGGTAGACAAGAAAGCGGGGGACGGCGTCCGTCAAAAACGGATGAGCAGACAGTCAGGTACCCCCAGCATCCATTCTCCGTAAACTACGGCCGAGATAGCTGAAAATTCCCCACAGCGACATTGTCCGTAGCAAACAATTGTTTACTATAAACACACCCCAATGCAGGTTGCAAGCTTGTCCGGGCCCCTCGCTTCACCCCTGTCTGGAGCTGGGGCCCTGACCTAAAAATTGGCGGGTGTCGGCGCCAAAGGATCGACGAGATGATGATCTCATTCCGCTGTTGGATGTTCAGGCGTTTGTTTCAAGATGTCGTTTTGTCCAGCGTGAGCAAATTGTCAAATTACATGGCGAGCTGGGAGAGCGTCCCACAGAAACTTGGCGGAATTTGAGCTAGGCATTTCGAGTCCAGGAACTGATTTTCTGGGGCAATCAGCATCTAATGTCTCAGAGTCTCACCTCCCATGACGCTCTGCAACCCGTCTCTTGGGACTGAGGTTCGATTGGCTTTATCTCCATTGGGTCGATCCCTTTGCATCGCTGTCTCTTACCTGGGCGCGTTGAGGGGTGGCTGTGACTATGCCGCTCTCTGATTGTGACCGTTTCGACCAGGACGAGAGCAGAGCCATGAGAGCAAGAGAGCAGCGCGATAGATGAGGGTTATGAAAGAGCTGACCATTCAGCGCCCTACTTGCTGTGATGGTCGATGATGGCGTCTATATTGTTAGCCAGCGGTACTTTCCAGTGTTTCTACACTTACAGTCGGCAAAGGCAAGAATGCCACGTCACCTCAACAGTGAGTCTGTTTGTGAGAATGATAGACGTCGCGGGCGGATTTGGACAGTTGGGTTTCTTGGAACGACCCTGCAAACAAGGTGACATATGTAAAACGTCCTGCATGCCCTGTTGACTAAACCCTGGACCCCCCTTAACCGAGTATCTGGGTGCCATCTACCGTGGCTGTGTGGCAATCTGCACTAACGAGGAGTTGAGGCCTGTACTCCGCATACAAGATCCAGCCGCAGGCAGACGGAAGTAAGTAATCTGGTAGTCGCTTTCGAGGATCAAAATGTGCCAGCCTCTAGCGAGGGTAGGGCAGGGTTAGCAGTGACAGCTTTCCGGGGAGAGTTGAGCAGCTTGTCTGCCCTTGCTAGTGGATCCGTTGAATAAGGCGAAGGTCCTGAGCTGATGAGTACGGGCAGTTGCGCGAGCGCTGAAGTTTTTTTTTTTTCTGATGGCTCGGTTGTGGGCAAAGCTAGGGAAGTGTTGGTTGATTACTTGCTTGTCCGGTTTGGCTTCCTGTTGATTAAGATGTTCAGCAATGGATGAAATCAGATAAGCATACACCGTACCGCACTGTATAGGTATAAATCAAAACCACTGCTCTAATGTGGGGATACAGTCCCTTGTTGTTGATAGTAGATGAGAATCATGAGATTATATCCATCAACTAAAAAAGAAGCGATGTTATGCTGACATGAACGTTGGCTGGAGGATTGAGACGCCAGGAACAGGCTAGTAGAAAAAACTGGCTACACTCTGGAGCTACTGTACGTGGTGAATTCTAATTCTGGGTACTAAGATGCTGAGGCTGGTAATTTTAGCGGAAGGTTGAATCTGGCAACGGCCGGCGCTCTTTCCTTTGGCCATGGAAGCAGAGCATAGCAGTGGAGGGCGGGTACAATCTAACAGAGTTTTAAAGTCCTGGATTCTCAGGCATCTAGTTATATCCAGGCATCCACAAGATCTGATCGCATCTTGAGCAAGAAATCCGCTCCTGAGACTTCAATATCGGCTACTGAGTCGATCTAAATCATCGCTGCCTTTGTTTCATATCTTTCGATTCGTGGCGGTGGCTCCTCTCAAAGGGGCTAATTTACCTCTGCTCTGGTCGGGCTGGGACCGCTGGGTTCGCTGGAGACTGGAGTCAGAATGGACATTGGCGCTCCACACATCGTGTCAGACTGAGGTCATGGTATAGAGGAGGCTCAAATGGCTAGCATGGCCAACTCAACGCTACGCTGCACGCACTATGAATATGTCTGTTCTGCTGGGGGCCTGAGGCAGAGGGTAATGCGGAGATGGACGCACGCCGTCAAGGTCCGTCAGCCCCTAATGCAGCAGCGCGAGGTTTTGGGGCACTTTTGCTCTGTTGCCTGCGCCATGATTAACCAGAGGTGAGATTTTGCATGTGGTTCTCATGTGGCCTGTAAAGTTAAATCGCTGGTATAGAAATTGAGTCATCGTCCATGTATGTAGACTGCACGACACAGGTACCAAGTTTTCATATCTGCCCGAAGGAAGGGCTGCCTGCGATCTGTGGCGACTGATTGGTAGCCCTGCTGCTCTGACCGACACCGGGCACATGGTTAGCCGTGTACCGAAGCGAGAGATGGAGGTAGGTACCGCACACGTACATGCGAAGACACTCAAGGACGGGCGTGCAGGCAAGTACTGTAGCGTATCGACGGGCGTTGGGAGTTCTTCGCCAGATTCCCCTGTCGTGGAATTGTTCTATTTTTCTGCCACTATTCAAGTCGAATAGCGACGGGTTGCGGTTCCGGCCACTATTATCGACGGACCAGTTACTGTCAATGACTCCTTGAACCGGAATGGTCTGCTCACCGGCTCGTAAATCATACCAAGATTGCCAGGCTTGGCCCGACAGGTCACTAACCGAGCCTGTCCTCCCTCTCATGTTTTTCTGTCCACTCACAGGGACCAGGCAAGCTGAGGAGGACCCATTGGTTGTTGTCGATATTCTTTGACTTTCCGTTTTTCTCCCCTGCCATATCCTCTCGTGACCATTCTCAAAGGGTCTCAAACAACTAGGGACAAACAGAAATGCTGCGCCTGTGCCAAGAAGGAAAAGAGTGCCGACAAAGACACAACAATAATACGAAACTGTTAAACAAACAAATAAATAACCGACCCAGGTTACATGACTGAGTGAGGGTAAGACCTGTCATCAAGCTTGTTTGTTAGGCCAAAAGCCGAAGCTTAAATAAAAGATGGTGAAGGCAAAAAATAGTCCAACCCCAACCCGTACCATAAACTTTTTCACCACCCTGCCCCTCTCGCCCTGTCCGTATCTGGTCTGGTTTCCCATGTTCTCATCGTGATCATTGATGAATGCTCGATCGTTGTCGTCTTTGAAAGGGAAAAATAAAAACAAAAACAAAAAAAACAACGACTTTTTCTTTCTTTTTTCCGTGCTGGTCAACCTTTGCATAGACATCAAGGAGGGTGGGATGACTTTAACATCATCGTCATTCTCAGCTAGGTGCTCATCATCAAGGTCATCTTACGACCAACCATATTTACTGCAAGTGTCTATCTGTCGGAGATAACCAGACTATCTTAGACGTGAATTTTTCTATTTCATCTCCTGGTCAGACAAGTCTGTTAGTCAGGAACGGAGGATACACATCTTTGATTGTTATGGCATGACCGAGAAATTGGATTTGCACCAGCACGTTGTCCCGTTCTGACTGATCGGATTGCGGGCAAAAAGGTGTGCAGCTTAGACCTCTCGGATCCGGCGGCGCTCATCTCCATCTCTTTCGCTACGAGCCCGCCGGCTCTCCCTTGGGACTATATCCTGGATTAGCATGACTCTCTCATGCGCTGGAGCATTGAGACCTGACAGAGGGATGTGCAAACCATGCATGTCCTAGACTAAGACCAGAGGACTTTTGAGTTGCCGAGGCCATGACATAAAGCATCATCGACGACGAAGAAAACGCAATCGCCAGCATGATGATTTGTGATGATGATGATGATGATGATGATGATGATAACATTAATAAATGGCGTGCATCCACTCTGAAAGGTTGGCCATTAACTTAGCCCCAAGGTCAAAATATCCATTGTTTGGCATACGACGCACTTGGGACAGACGAGAAGTCAAAAGTCAGCCAGTAGAGGAGTAGTCGACTTTTCTGTCAGCCTTCACAAATTGGACCCGAGAAAGGACAGAAAGGGGTCGGATAGAAGGGAAAGTGAAAGAAAACGGTGTGAGCCACACTATCCCATCCATGGTCCATCCATAGCGTCTGTCTGATAGCCCCCCGAGCCCCCCGAAGCAAACCAGCAAACCACAGCACAACCACAAAGCCACAGCCCCTACAAAGGAACAGCTCAAACCCACTGCCGAGCGCTAATAAGAGTTAGGCACACTAAACTTACAGCACAACGGTTCCCAGAGTTCCACGTTGGCTGTATGGATTGTCGAATCAGCAGGGGACAGAAGTATGTCAGAGGGGAGAGCAAGATAATACCTAATTAATTACTATGTGGTCCAAGATCCATCGTTATTGCTCTCCTACGTCCTGGTTCCCCATATCAGACACAGAGCGGCAGCGCATCCAGTCTTTCCGATTCCAACAGGCATAGCCCGGCTACCGGACATGCTCTGGTGGTTTCCAAGAGTTTCGTTAGGTTCCTTCTCCTTCCTATGCCGCCCTTTGAATCGATCTCTTGGCTAGACCAGAGATGAAGAAAGACAGAGTAAGCTAACCCGAGGCAAAGCAAGTATTCCATCCCATCCCATCCAATTCGCAGCCCAGTCCAGTTCAGTCTGTTTTGTTTCGTTATGTTGGCGGCCTATCCCTGGCACGTTGATGCTTGCTCTGGGTTGAGATCTTGGCCTATGTTACGTTTTCCGAGTCTAGTTCTGTAGTCAGTTCCCGTGTAACCGTCTCGTCCATCATCGACTGGTATGACTCTTCCCCCCTTTCTCACAGCCCTTGTCTTCCAATTGCTTGGTGGGTTGGCCCGTTCGCCCTGTTCTTGACTGGCAAAGAAGTTCACCGTATCAGTTTATGTTTATCACAATAGTCTCGCGTGGTATGTCGGTCAATCTCTTATTCGAGACATTGTCGAGTAACGACATTAGGTTTTGGTCATGTGCACTTTTGGTACATCGAAAACAGCTAGGCAGACCTCGGAGGATTTCATCAGAGTTGATGTTGAGTTAATGTGGTGCATTAGACCAGTCTTCCCTTGCCAAACTCTACATTGGTCTAGGTACTTGCCAACTCAATCCTTTACGATTGTCTCTCCCTTGTATCGTACCTAAGTATGTATGTATCAGTCAACAAGTCTGAGCGAGTGAGTCTAGAGTTGGACCGCATCGCATCGCATCGCATCGCATCTGCATAAGGAGGACATGCATTTGTTGCTTTCGCACACGGTCAGGGCCCAACTATTCGCCTCCCCCTTGACCTTGACCATGAAAACTCCACTCTATCAAGTTGCAACGGATGAAAATCATACACCCCTCCCCCCTTGTCGCTTCCCCCAGTCTCTCCAGTACCCACCCCGGTCTGCCTGTCGTCCACAGTAAAAATTGAGAGGGAAAGGGAAAAAAATAATTACAGTAGAAGAAAAAAAGGGCTGTCCTACGGATACGCACCCCGGTCTACAAGTTGCTGGCAGTTCTCAGCCTGTGAGTTGAGTGTGTAGTGCAGTGCAGCGTTGCGCAGCAGTACGACCCCCAGTCTTTCGGATCCCAGTCAGAGGGATATCAATCAATCAATGGTTATCCTATGCGCGTACCCTCGCTCAGGCAGGTTCCCTCCTGACTTGAGATTGACAACGGATGAGAGTCGAGTATGCGTAAAAGTGAGGTGCAGTGTAGACAGACAGACAGAGAGGTGTACATATCTGCTACAGGGACCAGCACGAGCACGGGCACGGGCACAGGTACCATACTGACTGAGACCTTAGTGGGCTGTTTAGAACTAAGGCTTAGTGAAGCTCACACAGACGCTCAACCGACCCGACTCGCCAACTCGTACACACAGGGCCTTACCTACAGTGCTGGACAGGACAGGCAGGCATTACACTGGCAGGTATGCTGACACAAGAGATCAACTCGTGTTAAGCAAGTGTCAAGTAGAGACGGCGGTGCAAATGAAGAAAGGGAACCTAGATGGAAAAACATACTCAAACTCACACTCACACACATTCAACTCAAACCTTCTTGGCTGCCCGGCTTGCTCTGAGCGACCACCCCCCTCTGCCATAATTTCCCGGCCCCAGGGCAGCCCAAGAATCCAAGCCCAAGGTGCCCAGCACCAGCCCAGCATCAGCATCAGCACGGGCGAGCAACAGCACCGGCCAGCACCCAGCGCACAGCAGCGCCGCATAACTACAAGACTCTTCTTCTGCCCACGTCTTCTTTTTCTGCCTCTAGCTCTCTTGACGTTAGCCTTCCCCCCCCCCTTCCATCTATCATACAAAGTCTCGCCCGCTCCAACGCGCGCCAAAAAAGTACGCCATCATACTTTGGTCTCTTTTTTTCTCCCTCCTTTGCAAGTCTACCACCAGGGAATTACCTTTTTTTCTTCTCTATCTTTTTTTAAACCTTCTGGTTAACTTGCTGGACTGTCGACCTGCTATCATCCACAACCACCCGCCCCAAGATACTTATTACTACTGGGACTCCCCCCCTTTCCGTCCCAACTATCTTTTCTACCCCTCCCGCTCCACCACCAACTTTCTCATTGACAACCCAAACCTACCTCTTCACCTTTCTCACTTCTTGCCTGCCATAACAATTTGTTTCTTCGAAGAAATCCTCTTGACTCTGCACGACACGGACGAAATACTCTTCTTGTTCAACGCTACTCCGCTTCATCCATCGCATACTCGAGAACAAGCTGCAATCCAATTGCAATTCGCCCATCAACTTGCGACAGCCTGCGCCTGTTCTACCACTGTCGCGTTACCTTGACGTTTTTTTGGGTGACTCAGCCATTCCGACCTCGAGCCTCGACTTTTGTTGCACTTTTACGACAATAACCCGCGGCCTCTCGGAATTCGCATCATTTCGCTATTCGAATTGCGCCTCATCGTTTTTGTCATAGTGAATTATTATATTCAATCGGCATTCTCGGTTTTCATCGCCTCGAAATAAAGGACCGACCAAGCGCAGGACGTTGTTGGTATTGACATATATCACCCACGGTAGCGAAGAACGTGTTTGTAGCTTAAGCTACCCCAACCTTGTGGTTCTCGACGAACATCCATTCATTCATTACCTGGACCAGTAGCCCTGCGCTGTGCTGCAGCTCTCTGCCTGTTAAAGAGGAACGCCCTGTTTTGCTTGATCCAGCGACCCCAAGACACCCCAAAAGGAGCCACCTGCATATCCCGCCCTCTGCCAGCTCACCACGCTGCTGCGAACTTGGCACATCATCACGCCTCGGATCGGCCTTGTCAGGACTTACCTAGTCATCCGCCTGTTGCTCGACCTCACTGCACTTTTGCGTTCCACCCAGCAGCACCTCCAGGCTACCTCAGTCGTCCCTGCGTCTGCAGTTATTACGTGCCATTGTCACTGCCCTGGACCTTCACATCATCCTACCTCACACTGGGCTGCACCCCAGGTTGACAGCTACTCCACGAGGGATCGACTTTCCGCAGCATCTTCCCCGCAATTCGCGTGTCTTATCGTTACCTCCAAGCCAGACGTTCCACCATGGCTTCCCATTCTGACTGAGCTTTTATATATGTCGATGCAACCTTCGAATGTTACCCGTCTCGCCCTTATAGTGTAATCACCACTCAGCACGACCATGTCTTTCAACTCTATCTGCGATTCAAAATTCACCTCAACACCTCACAACTCATCCGAAATGTCCTCACTAACACGCTCTCAACTCGGTCAGGTCCAGACATCCTTTCCGTCACAAACACAACCAGTTCCTATTCCCTTGTCAGCTACAAGTGCTTCAACAGGAACTTCAAACTCACAACAAGGCTCACCAATCATGTCGCCCGATACTGCTGTTCTAACCACATACTCCTCTGTGCAGGCCTCACCTGAGCCCATACGAGGTCGAGAGGAGGAGGCTTTCCCTTCCAGCTTTCAGTTGCCTGAATCTGTGCTCTCTAGGAAGACGAGCACCAACTCTCTCGGATACAATGCCATGTCCGAAGTGGCCAACAACAGCAAGGGAGGTCTTATCCGTCGATTCTCGAACCGAGCTCAGCGTTTTGCCGGTAGAAGACGACCATCTTCAGGCGCTCCTGCCAGTCGTGATGGAAGCGTTGGTCCTAGTATCCTCAGACGTCGCAGTGACAGCAATGCCACGGCACCACAAGAGAACAGCGCCCTGACGGACACAGACGAGGAGTTTGTTCCTGAAGACTTTATTTCTGCGGTCAACATTGACGGTGCCACCTACACATCATCCGCCAACAGCACCCATGGCTCAATAAGTGCAAGTGCTGGAGCCATGGCTGGTCCAGTGCTCCCTGCCGAGCTACGTAATGGGTGCCCGGTGAAGAAGGTGTCGAAGAAGAGCCGACCAAAGAGGATCAATCTTGTTTACGAGACCGAGTCTAACAAACTCTCTTGGGATCCAAGCCGTCCTCAAAAGTCTCTTCATGTCGACGAAATCAGGGAGATCCGAACAGGGACCGATATCCAGCAGTACATCCACGACTATGGACTTTCCGAGCATATTGACTTCTACTTCCCTATCTGGTTTACTATTATTTACAATGTTCCTGAAAGCTCTAAGACAAGATTCCTACACATTGTCACCGACAACCCAAACACTCTTTCACTATGGACGGAATTCCTAGACGCGATGTTGAGGTATCGACAGCAACTCATGACATCGTTGATGACATTCAACGACCGTGCTGTTGCCCAGTACTGGCAGACCGAGATGGCCAAGGAGTTTGGTGACCAGGCCCGAACTCCCGACCAGGAGGAGATGGACATCGCTGGTGTAAAGCGTGTTTGCCATAACCTGCACATCTACAGCTCATCAGTGACCCTCGAAGTTAACTTTCACCTATCCGATGCTCGACGACGACAAAAGCTCAACTTTAGGGAGTTCAAGGACTTTGTGCGCCGTATGAAGCAACGCAACGATGTGCAGCGAATCATTCGAAGTATTGCCGCAAACCCCGAGTTTGGTCTTACTTTGTCAGAGTTCCTTACTTTTCTTCGCGATGTTCAGGGTGAGGATGTCGATTCTAACCGTACTGCCTGGGAGAAGGTCTTTTCTCGATTCTGCCGCCAATACCGAAGTGCCGAGGCTGACCTTCCCGAGAATACTGAGATCATGACTGAAGCCGCCTTTGTTGGCTTCTTGACTTCTGAAGACAACGAGGTCATCCAGCCCGAACCTCAGAACATCGTTTTGGACCGTCCAATGAACGAGTACTACATCTCTAGCTCTCACAACACTTATCTTCTCGGCCGGCAAGTCGCTGGCCAGTCGAGCGTTGAGGGTTATATCTCAGCGCTTGTTCGTGGCTGTCGATGTGTCGAGGTTGATTGTTGGGATGGCTACAACGGCCAGCCCGAGGTTAACCACGGCCGTACCATGACAACATCTATTAGCTTCAAGGAGGTAATGACCACTATCAACAAGTACGCCTTTGTTAAGTCCAAGTTTCCTCTCTGGATTTCTCTTGAGGTTCACTGCAGCCCGGCCCAACAGGCGACAATGGTCGAGATCATCAAGGAGTCCTTCGGTTCAAGGCTGGTGACAGAAACCTTGGAAGCTTTCCCCGATAAGCTTCCCACACCCTCAGAGCTTATGGAGCGTGTTCTCATCAAGGTCAAGAAGCCTCAGATCAAGGAGGAGCCTGTTGCCGTTGGCAATGACTTCCGTGGCCGACGCCGGGGTAACAGCCTCAATTCGCCTATGATGCGGCCTTCTGTTCCTGATGGCACCCCTTTGATGCCCTCTCAATCCCTCCCACAGAGCCCCATGCTTACTCCCAGCCATTCATCTCGAAGACTGGTCAGCAAGACTCGAGTCAATACCATCACTGAGGGCCAAGTTCAGGGCATGCTGAGCAGCAGCACGAGTGACAATGAGAGTGTCTGCGAGCAGCCCGTCAAGAAGGTACACAACAAGACCGTCAAGGTTCTTGGTGACCTTGGCGTCTACTGTGCCGGAGTCAAGTTCTCTGGCTTTGACACTGCAGATGCCAAGCAGTACAACCACATCTTCTCCTTCATGGAGTCGAGTTTTGCCAAGCACTCTCGCGCCAAGGAGCAGAAGATGGCTCTCGACATCCACAACATGCGCTACATGATGCGAGTCTACCCCGACCGAACTCGCATCACTTCTAACAACTTTGATCCTCTTAACTATTGGCGCCGCGGTGTTCAGATGGCCGCCCTTAACTGGCAAACTTTTGACCTCGGGATGCAACTCAACCGTGCCATGTTCGATGGTGGCAAGGACTCGTCCGGCTACGTTCTCAAGCCCGCCGAACTCCGAGACATCCAGGTCCTCCCCTACAATTCCGACATTGCTGAGGGTAAGAAGGAGCGCACTGTTGTCTCTTTCACCATCGATGTTATCTCTGCCCAGCAACTCATGCGGCCTGCCAACCTGTCTGCGAACAGGTCCATGGACCCTTACGTTGAGGTCGAGGTCTTCCATGCCAACGACAAGCGCGACAAGAAGGAGGCGGATTCTAACCTGGTTTTGGAGCATGACACGCCTATCAAGTACCAGACCGATGTCATCCGCGAAAACGGCTTCAACCCCATGTTCGACAAGCAAATGAAATACACGGTTACCACTAAGCACCCCGACCTGATCTTTGTTCGCTGGTCTGTCAAGCTCTCCAATGACGGCGAGAGCTATAACGAGCGTCCAGCCGTCGCCACCTACACCGCTAAACTCACCAACCTCAAGCAGGGTTACCGCACCCTGCCTCTTCTTAACCACGCTGGCGATCAGTATCTCTTCTCAAAGCTTTTTTGCAAGATCAAGATCGAGTCGGTCGAGAAGAAGTTCATGGAAGCGCCTCGCCGTATCCAGGACGGAAACAAGCTTAACCGACTTGGCGGCAAGGTCTTTAGCCGCATCAACACCAGCCCCAAAAGTACTATCGAAAAGTCTAGCTCCGAAAAGACGAGCTTTGACAGCTACTGATAACTGATTGAGTAATATTCATCTCATCTGTACGAACACCTTTTGAACCTTCTTGGATATAATTTTATCATTTCATTTCTCGATTCTATCGATATCAAGCTCGACCAAGCTGGATCTGGACACCAGACGGGTCTCTATCGACAAGGATCTACGGCACTGGCTTTCTGTAGTCATCTTCTGACTTGATCAGACATCTTTCCTTCCATGATCCCAGGAGGATCCTGGCGCGATATACGCGATGGACCTAAAGGGATCTGTGACTTGATGACGACGGGTACCAGCGCCCTTTGTCTTACTTTCTTTTTCTTTTTACATCAAGAACGGGTTGAAGCGTTGGAATAACCCTTTGAGTACCATTTGGTACACAACGATTTCTTTTGTTAAAAACATGGCGCATGAAAACAAAAACTCTTAAAGAAGGACAAATACCCCCTTTAGCGTGGATGGTGTTGGCCATTATCGGGATTCTATGTTTATATTATTACTGCGGCAGGGTAGCCGCTTCAATGGACAGGGACAGGAACGGAAATGAAAAAAGGAGTCTGCATACACCACGCTTGGCCGTGATTTGGGAGCGTCAGGAAACTAGCATTGCACTGGGAAACCGGATTCACGTATTATAGATGGGCACAAGGCAGGGGAAACCAAACACTTGGGAAATATCTCTATTCTGCTGAAAGCATTTTATTCTCGACCCACAACTTTTTCTTTTCTTTGACTCTTGTGAAATGTATACCTCGCCGTCTCAAATTCCACTAGAGATGACATCTCAGACTAAGTGCGACAGACTGACAGAAAGTGGGCTTGCGGCCTCTTGAGCGTAACAATGGGATCGGCGTAGGGAAATCATGATACACAGTGGTATGTACATGTACATAGCTTGCACAAAGGACTGGATCACCCCGCAAATTGGAGATAGACAACGGACGGGCCTTGATCTTCAAGGTATGTAAAGATAAGGGGTAACAGAGGGGTACTAAGAAATGAACCGTTCTTTTAAACTATGACGAACATCTCTCATGACGCGAATCGCATGCCTGTTTAGTTCGTCTGTATAGCTTCGTCTCGAACCCCTGTTTCACGACTCAGGATTTGCAGACCAACCTCCACAACTAAAACTGGCACTATCCCCTATGACGACGCTAGATTTATCTCATCTTCACGACTAGATTGCACTATTAGCAACGTTGACATTCTTCATTCCAGGCTTGTATTATCTTCCCCGCAGGGTCCCCCCCTTTCCCCTGGTGCTGATCCACAAGATCATCGTTTTGGAGGGGTGTGCGTTGTTGGGAAAACATGGTTGGTACCATGCGAGGGGAGTATTCTCTGTTTGGAATGAGGCCATCCAGATATCTGAATCGGGATAATGGCTGTAATCAAACATGTTGTTGCTGTTGAGGTTTGTCAGCGGTTAGGCTATGTAGTATTCTGCCCCACTGTGATAGCCTCGAAGTTCCCAGCATGGGATATCACCATGTCGTCTAAATCATTTCGAAACAACGATTTCTTAACGAACAACACTATGTCATCAGACATAAGCGCCCTGGTTCTTGAAAAGGTCCCTGACAACCTTGCCTGTCATAGAGCCCTTGATCTCGCTAGAGAGGCACTGCCTGTCCCCATATTGAACCACTCTCTGCGGGTTTATCTGCTGGCTCGATTTGTTGCCAAGAAGGAGGGCTCTCCCTTTGTCTCTGAGGGGCAGATTGGGCTCCTTTTCGTAGCGGCTATTCTCCACGACGCTGGAGCGAGTCATCTCTATAATGGCACGGAGCGCTTCGAAATATGCTCCGCTGATTGCGCAAAAAAACATCTCATCAAACATGGCTACTCGGAAGCCGAGGCACATCAAGTCTGGACGGCTATTGCAGTGCATACGTCTCCCGGGATAGCAGAGCGTATTGATCCACTGTCTCGTCTGATTAGACTCGCTGTCCGCGCTGATTTTGGATCCGCAGAGTATCGAAGAAGCATTGAAGTTGACGAGTACTGCAGAGAGATAGAGGCGCTTCTGCCGAGGTTAGACCCCGAGAAGGCCCTGGGTGACGCCGTGGTCAAACAGGCCAAGAAGATCCCGAGAGTGGACAGTCTCACTTGGCCGAATGATGACAAGTTTCCCGCTGCAAGCTGGCCCGGTATTCTGCTGCGGGCACACGCCGAGAATCCAGACCATGAGGGAGTAAACCCAGCATTCTAAATGCAAGGAAGTCTGGCCTGCCAGGCGTCAATCAGACCCCGGGGTTGTCATAATGACTGGCTATAAAGCTGAGATAGGCGGTGAAAACCCTCCGACAGTGCAACATGGACCGGTAAGCGATTATCAAGGGGTGTTGGTGCTGGTGTTGTAGATCGTGTAAACGTGGACGATCTCGAGTCGGCAGTTGTCACAGATCACACGAGTCACGCTTGGCGAGCGCATCAGTAGATACACCCTTGAATACACACGATTGAGGGACATAGCTAGCAATGGATGTGTCAGATTCTCACACATGATCGGCCAAGTAAGATTCCAGTAATTTTGAAGTTATCAACATAAATTGTACCAAGAATAAGAGGGTAAGAATATCAAACCAGAGAAAAAGAGGAGGAAAAAAAAGATTACCCGGCACAAAGAAACTCCACATCTCATGACAAGAAACATTAGACATCGGGAAACCTCGTTCATTTCTCATTCGCTTTGCAAAACAAAAACCCCCACAACTATCTAGTCAACGCCTTCGTCCTGGAACTTGGGTGTCCCTGAGCGGCTGAGGCTGCTGGGCGTTCTGCTTAGACTGCTCTGTGAGCTCCCCTTGCGGAGCATGCCGCTTGCACCGCCGCGACCCCAGTTTCCGTTGGTAACGACCTCTAGAGCGCGGGCTTCAGCATCATCACGACGTTGAGAGTCAGTTGTAAAGCTTGGACTGAGCTTTCCACCTTCGGTCTTGTCAGGGTTATTGGCGTCAAGGAAACCATCGTCGTCGTCGCTGTCCAGGTCTGCTAGCTCATCGTCTACTGTTCGACCACGAGGGCTGAGGCGCTGCATAGGTACGTCTTGCGTTGCATCGGCGTACAGGTTGGGATCCCGACCAAGAACTCTATCAGCTTTGCTCATACTCTTAGGACCTGCGAGTTTTGGGGCGGGAGAGTAATGTTTTCCTGCGCCTGTAGGTCGCTCAGGAATGTCAGGGATATCATCTGGTGATCCCCAACCAGCGTTTACCTCACGAGCTCGCTGTTGTTCCCGCTCAGCTGAGAGTCGATCACGAGCCTCCAGCCATTTGCTGCTTGCTTCCCATGTCCAACCATCTCCTGTAGTGTTGGAGACAGGAAAAAACCACAGCGCGGGGGTAGGGCCAAAGAGGTGCAGCAGATTGCGTTTCCAACCAAGATCGAAGACATTGGGAAGCTTTTCGGAGTCCTGCTCGTCGAGATACTCCTCGTATCGCCTCTGTCGCTGTTCCCGCTCGCGTTGGGCGTATGAAAGTTGAACAGGCTGGGAACCGTCAGGGGGGTATGATCGGGGCATCTCTCGTCGCTCCTCGCCTTCCTCAGGGCGTGTGATACCAGGTAGGGCATTTGCGTGAAAGTCGACAAATTGACGAGCAGCGTCTGGAAATTCATTGGCGGGGTTGTGAGCAGAGTTGTACGTCTTGCGCAGCGGCGAGAGGTATCTTGTCTTTTCGAGACACTCGATCGTAGTCTGTCCACACCGGGCCAAGTGAATGTGCCATGATGTAAAAGCGCCAACCACAAGTCCAATAATTCCACTGATGACACTCAGCATAATAAAGTTGACTGGTAGGAAAGAGTCGATGTATTCCTGATCGTTGAGCGCCTCGTACCAGACCCAGCACGCACTCACGGCGAATGACCAGAAGCAGAAAAGAGAGGTATAGATCAGGAAGAGGAGGAAGGCCTTGTGGTTGCGCAATCCGATACACGTTGCCAGCCAGGGACAATGATGGTCCATCTTGAGAACGCATCGTCGACATGTTGAGCAGTGGTGAGCACGATCAGGTTTGCGAGCCTGGCACTTTTTACAGAATCGAAACTCGCCGTTACTCTTGACTGTAAAGGAGGTGCCTTGGGGTGTGTTTTGTGTCGGCAAAAGGCCGTATCCCATGTCATTTGTCGTCGAGCCGGGAGGTGTAAAGACAGCGGTAGTGTAACACCAGTTGAGCATGAGATAGAGTGCGACGCCTATTGTCGAAGAGCCCGTACCTGTGAAGCTGTTAGACAAGCCTCTTGGAATAACTTGGTGATCTGAACATACCTATCCAGGAGCTCTTTGTGCTGACGCTACCGATGTTGACAACCACCCATACAGCCCATGATGTCAAGCTGTACACAAAAGCCAAAGGAAAGTACGTCGCAAATGTACAACAGCAACGCTCGGCTTTGCGCGCCCACCTACGAGCCGATGCCATTGCGCTCGCTTGTGTTGTGATTTCTGCGGTATTGAAACCAATCCAGCTATTTCTGTGCTGATCTCTCGTTGGATAATGGTTCAAATTTCTATTCGAAACGTCTCGTCATATCGTTATTCGACCGTAGCGAACACAGGGGTATCTCTCGTTTAGTCGATTTCTAGATGAAGTCGTCGTCGTCGTCGGTAGCGGATCGGATGCCGAGGCCAGGTCGGTGGATGAATCGACGGGGCACGGTTCGTATCGTGTCGTCTCTATATACCGTAACTAAACTGAGCATCAAATACACAAAATTATTAATCGGTTATGTCGAAGAATAAAAGTAATAAGCTGGTAAATTATCAACTGCTGTTAATCGATTAAAGTAAAGCTTAGGTCATCAGGGGCGATTGGTTCCACAACCAAAGTAGTGGCTCCGCTCCGCCTCTGCAACGCGTATACCCGGCCATTTAACATTCGCTGTAAGAAGCCCTTAACTCAGCAAATTCTCTACTGAATACTACTAACTTAGGTAGGTATACATAAAGACTACCTATATCAAAAGAACCAGTAGTACAAGACGACATATCACACAGTCCAATCATGCTAGCTTCAGAATACTCTATTATTCGCTACTCTTTGCCCTTGAGTTCAATCACCCCTGACTGCTTGCTGTGCATACGACAAAGCATCCCTGGTTACTACATTAAAGAGATTGTTTGGCACCACGTCAGGCTTGCATTGAATTTCACCGATGTTTGCCACGTTCAGGCATTTAAGTTCATCGTCAAAGGCAAAGCAGGGATATTGGTCTAATCGTGATGTCCATTGTATCAATCATACAGCTAGCTGTCTCTGGAGATCCTGTCACTCTGCCGTTGTTCTAATCCATTTTATGCCGCTTTAAAGTTGGGCATGCTCAACTTCTCTATCCCCTGGGGCAACTGATGCATCAAAATCTACCAGTTGATATCTTCATGCCTGTACGGGTCTTTTCCGAAAGACTTGGGGTTGACCTTGGGTTCATCCTGAAGTGGCCCCTTTCTGGGCTTGAAGTCCTTGGACACCTCATACTTGATGGTGCCATCTTCATGAGTTTCGTTCTTGACATCAACCATGCCACCTAGCAGCTGATCCATGTAGGCACGGTAAATGTCAGTCTCGCGAATCTTGCACCTGATACCGCTGGACTCGGCGTGTTGAGTAATGGAGGTCAGAGAGCTAAAGGTGTTAAGACAGTAGGGGCAGCGGTACTTGGTCTCAGAGTGCGCTTCGGATCGAAGATGGCCCAGAAGTGCCTGGCCCGACTTGAAGGTCTTGGTGCAAGTGGTCATGGGGCAGTTGAACTTGCCAGTAAACTGGCAGCTGTACCGAGCGACATTGAAGCTGGGATGGTCGGGATTGTGGATACTCAAAAGATCGTGAGCCGCTCGGGCGTTGGGCGCGGCGGCCTGTTGAAGCTGCTGTTGAGTAGGTAGCTGAGGTGCGGGAGCCTGTGGGAACAGGTTCTTGCCTTTGTTCCAGTCGTTCCCCTTGATGTTCTCCCTGTTACGAATTTGAGTGCTAGAGCTGGAGGGGGCGAGGGTTGGAAACTCCTGCTCAATCTCAAAAGGACGGGCAGAATCCTCAGTGACCCAGCTACTGGCAGAAAGGGCCTTGAAGTTCGCAGATGGCATGTAGTCTGCATAGTTGCTCTTGAGAGGTTCATTTGTGGCTGCAACAAGAGCGTTAGAGAACTCCATCTTCTTCTCTCGATTGCTCTCAATCATCCTGTTGTTGAGACGTGGGCATTCTTTCTGGACATGGGATACGAGCCCCCCAACTCGAGAGAAGGGTCCCTTTCCGCATCCTGAACAGTATAGGTCCTGTTCCTGAGGATGAAGCTAGATTACAATTAGCGCGGCGCTCAAGAGATGCAAAGACGTTGGAACGGACCTGCTTAATATGCGTGACCTCCGCTTCTTGAGTTTGGAAATCTGCACCGCAGAATTTGCAGTGAATATGACCGTTGCCGTTAGCCCGCATGATGCGCTTGTGAGTTTGTAGGCCTTTCCAAGTCTTGAAGATCTTAGTGCATGGCTCACACCAAAAATCGCCTTCAAATCGCGTCCCTGACGGCATCTTAAATAGTTGAAAGACGATGTGATTGATTGTAGTACAAGGTGGTTAACCGCTTGCTATCAGAAAGCGTGGATAAAGGGGAAAGATTTCCGTGTGCAGGGACCGCTCGGGAAGATGCAGTTACAGGGCGATGCGAAACTGATTGTTGTGTGATGAGTGAAGGTAGTGGCTAGCAAGTGCTTGTCGGTGGCGGGCAGTGATGGAAGATGGAAGAAAAGGAGAGGCATAGGTGAGGAAAGCAAATGAGTTTATCGGTGAAGAGATGGAAAATCATCAGGAAACAAGCAGGTACAAGAGAGGGAAAAGGTGCATGAGCAGTGAATCATCGTCAATCCTTCGACAACCAAGCAGATTGTGAGCAGCTTGTCGATGAGCCACCTACTGAGAAAGTCTGGGTAACGAACGGTAAAAGGTTTGGAAGGTGAACCACAAAACATTCACCGCAGAGCAAAGCAATATATCTATAAGAGACACACATCGGAATCATGGCTGTTGGTAACAAAACAATCAAGCGTCGTTTGCTGACATCGACATTGGCCAAGGCAACGCATGTCTGCCAGTTTGTTGCAAACGGCTACCTAGATATAGTACGAGCGCTTCAAAGACACTTACACAGTACTTACCACAACGTGGCGGTGGTAGTAATGCGGGCAGATTATCCATACATCTCTGGATCGATATCGTAATCCAGTCCATTTGGTATATCCCCATCTCCATCGTCATCATCACCAGACTCGTCTTCGTCAGCTTCATCAGAATCCTCGTTTCCAGATCCCACCTCCCCCAGTAAGCGTGCCTCTTCTTCCTGCAAATCTTCCGCGACAGCGGCTGTCTCCTCAGCTGGTGCCTTCTTGGGCCCTGCATTGGGATCTCTAACCCGCACGCTATAGCCCTTGTGCTTATTCTTTTTAGTTGGTTGTCGCCCCCGGAGTTGTGTCAGCTCCTCATCTGTTAGTCGTAGATTTGGAAGTGGCAGGTGAAATGTTGCTTGGTTTGACCGGACTGGTGTCTGGTCGCCTGTTTCCAGCGTCATTGCAAAGTCCTCCCTGGTGAGATGTCGGTCGAATTGGATGGCCACGAGTTTCGTCTTCATGATCGCCTTGACTTTAGCCCAGAGTCCGCCATGGTACCATCCACTGCTAGGATCCCACTGGGGGCGTATAGCAGCGTTATCAAAGAGCTCTTTAAGAAGAGGGTCGGTGATATCACAAACTTGCCACACTTTACCGTCAGTATGGAAAGTTTCGCCATCAAAGACGTGGCTCTCAGAAAGCTCTTCCAGGAATTCTTTCAGAGGTCCCATTTGGACCTTGCGTAGTGATTTCCACGTTTGACCTCGTTGAGCACGCTTCTGCTTTGGAAGCTTGAACATGAGGGTCTGGTAGATTCGGTATTTAGGATCTGTCCGTGGATCAATGCCATATTGAACCACTCCGTCTCTCCACGGGCCTCCCTTGAATTGGTAAGCGGCGTAGTTCAGATATTTCTTGAGTTCGTTCCAGTTCTTAAGCTTGCCCCCAAGATAATTGAGCAATGACCGTCTTGTCCAAATAGGTCGTTCCGTGAATGCATCTTCGAGTTCAGCTATGATTTCCACCATTCGCGGATCGGTCATGTCGGGATGAAGTTGAGGCTCAGTTGGCGCAGGGTCTTCTGCACCAATAAAGTAGCCGACCTGTTTAACAGCAGTGGTGTTTATCGTGCCACCATCTTCGGTAGCACGTACGTACGGATTTTGTGAGTATTGATAGTTGAAAGGGAGACTCATGTGTGTGAACATGGGTGGTGGGATAATATCGACGTTGGGGCCTCTGTCAACGCCAGGCTGAAACTTGAACTCCTTCATTTTGTCGACTACATAGAATCAACATCTTTTCAGACATCAGTAATGGGGAGGGAAGACATACCATCTCCTGGGAGAACTTGATTAACGTATCGTTGTGCAAAGTCGGACTTAGACATGTCCCAGTAAAAATCGTGAAGTCCACGGAAACGATGGGTACTGCGAACCACGCCTACTGCTTCAACATGATAGTTGCCGACATTGTCTGCCATTTTTCGACGAAGCACCCTGGGGTCATCTAGTCGAGCGTAAGATGAGACGTTGTCAGTCGTAGGCGGTTGGTCTTGGGCGTCGGTAACTTCAATGTCCCCTTCCCAAGGTCCATCAGTTCCTCTTTTTCTTTTCCGACCCGTTCGTTTCGGAACAGTGATCTTGAGAACTACATCATGACTACGAGCATTGTGTGACATGATGGGTTTGAAGAAGGGATCTTCGGGCACTAGATATAGTGGAATCGAATTCCTCCCGGTATCCAAGACCTATAATCTTGTTAGCAAGATGAGTGACTGTAAACGGCAGGTTTCTTACATGTTGAAGATGTGGAACGCGACCAAACGCCTTGACAGCTCGGTCGGGATTTTCCACAATGGCAGGAAATTCAACAGCACCGACAACACGCTCAGGTATCATGTATCGAGGAGCTGAATCCGGATGAACAGATTCAGATGTTCGTTGACCATGGTCATCCTCAAACTGGGTGTCGTCTAGGCTATCATAGCCATTTTCGTCGGATGATAGATCCACTTCCATAGTGACCACAGTTGATAAGTTTGGGTCATTCGTGACCTTCTATCAATGAAATGAGACGATACTGAGGGAGTCTGTGGCTCTGCAGGTGTAAGTTGAGTTGTATGAGAGTTCAAGGTATGTGGAAAAAAACAAACCAGGGTTCAATTAGACACCGACACTAACCTTGTGCGGAAGTAAAATGAGACTCTCGAGTCCCAGAATAGTGAACAATGACGAAAAAGTTGGCTGTGTAGGATGTCTGTGCTGATTCAGTTGAAAATGTAATTGGATATAATAGCGAGACCTGTTGCCATTGCAATCATTGCACGATGATGATGTTTTGACGCGATTCTCACTTGTCATATTGTCGATGTGGCTGTAATCGTTATAGTGTCGAGTGTCTTGCACACTGTTTGTTTTGGTGCTTTCGAGGCGATCAGGACAGTGCGACATAAAAAGAGACGAAATGAATGTCTGTTCCTGTGGCTAAAATGCTTCCTTCATATGACCTGTGCTCCAAGTCGGAGCTCTTGCCATCTTGTAACCTTTGACAGTGAAGATTCAATATGACATATTAGGATGGCAATATGCTGCATGATTTCATTGGTACAAGGAAACTGCCGCTCATTTTGAGGCTTCATATTGAGCGTACAGCTTCCAATGCTAGCTCAAGTTTTTGTACGTATGACTGCGCTATCTTGCAAGTCTACTCAGTACATACTAAGGTACCACTGAGATAGCAGGTAAATCTATTGCGAGTTATGCTGCCAGCTCATCGCTATTTACACCTGCCTATACCTAGCGATAGGGCGTAGAAATCCTCGTCTTTGTTCTAGAACAAACTCAAAAGCCGCTTTATCTTGACATCAAGTACTGCGTTGGTTGAGGAAAAGTGCTCTTGCACAGCCCAGCGTAATTTCGGCCGCGTGACTGGTTCAACGTTCACTTAGTGGCACTCCAACTCAACTCCCTTGACGCCCACATCCATCTTGGCAGATCCTGAACTTGAAGATTGTCGAGATCTAGGTATTTCACGTCAAGGATTTTGAGATGATCGTGTCAAGGGTCCTCAAAATCGATATACATACAGCTCCGGGAACCACTAGTCGCATTATATCCAATGTCTTCTAAATGATTGTCCGCATTGATCCTAGAAATTGCATCGGTACCAACTCTTTTGAGCGTCGGGGTCCATCTATCTAGGAGGGGCATTATCCCCTAATGCACCTCTGTAGCGCCTTTCATTTAGTTGGTTTCACCGCCCGTTCCCAGCACCATCCCAGTAAGGGTCAGTCAAGCAAGAGCTCAGCCAGTTAGCATAGGTATCCAGAATCAGGCACACCCGGGACACTTGTTAGTGATTGTATGGCTGATGCACCCTTCCACTAACATTATCAACCCGACCCGACCTCCCCTCGCCAATAATCGAAGCGCGTTCCTTTCAACAGGAGCTCCTCCCCCACAAAGAACCTGTCTCTTCGCCAGCGCCCAACGATCACTACCTCTACCTACCTACCTTACCTACGGCAAGTTTCCAACCCATCACTCAACGACGACAACGAGGCTCGACTCAGCAGCCGCCGTGAGAATCTTGACCACGCCGCGTCTTTGTGATTTCCCTCTTCTTCCACCTCACATCTCGACTTTCGATTCTTCTCCTAAGACAAGACAGCACAGCAGCATCAGCAGAGTAGATCAGAGTACAGCACAGCACAGCACAGCACAGAACCCCCATCCCAGTTCCAGCATTCGTCCTCCACTCCTGCGCAAGTACCAGCACCTGCAAGAGCACTGCACTGCAATCAATTGAACCGCACGATAACCCACCGTCGCCCAATACCATTTTCAGCCCTGGCTGGTTCAGTGCTTTATCGTCCTCTTCCTGCATGGGAGCAATCGTCGCATTTCGCTCCCTCAAGTAGTCTTTCTTCATTAGGTGCTGTTTCAGCCTCCTCAGCTTGGTTCATCCAATCTCGAGCCACCTCAACTCCTCCAGCTCTCGCACTCGCGGTTCTTCGTCCGGCTCCCGACAGCAACACAACGCTTTCGCCAGACCGGCCCCTCTCCTCTCCTCGCCTAGAAATCGTCTCCTAATAACGATTATCAATACCATTCATTCCTACAACCCTTCGGTGCATTGAATCAGTTGCTTGCGCATCTGCTGTCACCTCTTCGACGTTCCCTTCCCCTGACGTCGTTGCCCCGGTGCCCCACTGCTTCATACAGTTGAGCAGCGGGCGTCTTAAACCGCCCCTCCGCACGACACACTGTTGCCCGACAAGATGAAGCGCTTCAGTCAGAGAGTTGTATGTCTTTCCCTTCCTTGAGATTACTCGCATGTGCTAACAAGTATCCAGCTTTCGCGTGGGAAAGACCCAAACAAGTCTTCTAAGAAGAACAAGGATAATAAGGATGGTACCGCGTCTCCCTCATCACGGGACAGCAATCAGTCGCCCGTGCTTACGCCCTCATCCTCCACGTCGACTTTGAACGATCCTCGAAACAAGCAGCCGCAAAACAGCTCTAGCCATGGAAGCGAACACGGCAGCGCCTCGCAGCCCTCCAACTTATCCAATGTAACTCAGGCTGCTAACGCCCCTGATCGCTTTGCTACTGGAGGCGCCTCAAGCCCCAATGGTGGAAGTTCCAGCTCTCGACTACCCCCAACTGTTGTCATCAGCCCTACCCCTGGCGTACGTTCTTAATCCCGTTCCCTTCCGTTCCATTTTCTCTGACCATGATTTTGCACAGCATGTCCCTCCCCCAGGAGCCGCCGAGACGATGCCACACGACTTGGCTCCCCCCAAAGCTGGCCAGAAGTCGCTCTTGATCCATCGAGGAATAGATAACCGTGATGCGATTCCAGAGGGACTTCGAACCC
Organism: Fusarium palustre; assembly: GCA_014899045.1. NCBI lineage: Eukaryota > Fungi > Ascomycota > Sordariomycetes > Hypocreales > Nectriaceae > Fusarium > Fusarium palustre. The sequence goes on from JAAVUH010000087.1 coordinate 115,582, forward strand.
CAAAGAGACAGCATTCCTCGAGATTCGACATTTCAGCCCATCGCGAACTTGAGAAGCTGCCCGGTTTCCATGAAGTTCCTCCCAACCGACGACAAGAACTCTTTATGCAAAAAATTGACCAGTGTAACGTCATCTTCGACTTTAACGATGCGAGCGGCGACATGAAGTCGAAGGAAATCAAGAGGCTTGCCCTGCATGAGCTGCTGGACTACGTCGCCAACAATCGACAAGTTATTACTGAACCCATGTACCCCAAGGTTGTCGACATGTTTGCCAAGAACCTGTTCCGCCCGATCCCGCCCCCAATAAACCCTCAGGGCGAGGCTTTCGACCCTGAAGAGGATGAGCCCGTTCTCGAGGTTGCTTGGCCCCATATCCAGGTCGTTTATGAGTTCTTCCTGCGCTTCATCGAGAGTCAGGATTTCAACACCAACATCGCCAAGGCGTACATCGACCATAGCTTCGTCCTCCAGCTTCTTGAGCTGTTTGATTCCGAGGATCCCCGCGAGCGGGATTTCCTGAAGACTACCCTCCACCGCATCTACGGAAAATTCCTTAACCTCCGATCTTTTATTAGACGATCTATCAACAATGTCTTTTTCCAATTCACCTACGAAACGGAGCGATTCAATGGTATTGCCGAATTGCTCGAGATTCTTGGTTCCATCATCAACGGTTTTGCTCTTCCCCTCAAGGAGGAGCACAAGATCTTCCTAACCAGAGTGTTGTTGCCTTTACATAAGCCCAAGAGCCTGAGCATGTACCACCCTCAGCTTGCTTACTGTATTGTTCAATTCCTGGAAAAGGACGCATCTCTAACTGAAGACGTGAGTTGATTTCCTCCTCCCCTAAGCGTTACAAGCTAATTGACCTTGGCAGGTTGTTATTGGACTTCTTCGTTACTGGCCCAAGGTCAACAGCACAAAGGAGGTCATGTTCCTCAACGAAGTCGAAGATATTTTTGAGGTTATGGATCCCGCAGAATTTGCCAAGGTTCAAGAACCTCTGTTCCATCAGCTGGCCAAATCCGTGGCCAGCCCTCACTTCCAAGTGGCCGAGCGTGCCCTTTATTTCTGGAACAATGAGTATTTCTGCAACCTTGTGAGCGACAACGTGGAGATTATCCTTCCCATTATGTTTGCTCCCCTCTATGAGAACTCAAAGGGTCATTGGAACAGGTATGTTTATTCTTCCCTTTTCAAAGTACGATTCTGATGGAATAGAACAATTCATGGAATGGTTTATAATGCCATGAAGCTCTTTATGGAGATCAACCCTCAATTGTTTGACGATTGCTCCCATGAGTACACGGAACAGCAAAACAGCGCCGCAGCACGCGAAGCCCTTCGTGAGCGTAAATGGGCTGCTTTGAGCGAAAAGGCGAACCAGCAGAGAGAAAGCAACGGCAATGGGGTTGCTGATGCCCCTGCTCAGATCACGCCCATGCCTCGTGTAGACGAAAACGACGCCGCCACTGAGGACAATTCAAAGCGCCTCGATTCGCTTAAGTTGCAAGACGGCCGAACCAGTCTTCACGAGCGAGACAACTCTGTAGGATCTGCCCGAAGCCGGTAATCCAGACCGACAGCTCTATCCAACATACGTCAGTGCATCGGTCTTGGATAGAAGACCGCAGATCCCTTACCGAAATCGAAGCATGAAGATGGGATATAGTAGGGTCGAATACCATCATTGATGTATAGTCTTGTTTGACGGTGGTGTTATGATTATGAGGAGGAATTGGTTTTTCGCAGTTCAATAATGGACTTAAGAACATGCGTACTCGACATACAGTCACTTTGCTGAGTTGGAATTGGCCAGTGTGGACACCACCACCATTGCTCTACAACGGATTTGGACCTTTCAACCTTCTTTCTTGGTTCGCGCCGCAGCCAGACCACATTCAGGGCTGCCTCGGGGAGGGGGGAATACGCGCAGACGACATTACAATGCTACCGTGTTTTCTCTTGTCCACTTCTAATGCACTGAATATGGCGAGCGAATCCGGATGCTATATTATATCTGTGCGGTGGTTATGGGTGGGATACCGGCATAAAAAAGCATGGACGTCTACGCTTTCTCTTGTAACTCTTTGGGCGAATTCTCACTTTGTTTTCTTTTACTTCTTCTGGACTTTTTCTCCTGCCCCGCTGCAAGTGACCGGACATTTGGAGAAGCTATAGGTTCTTCACTGGTCATGGTTTACGCTGCGTCCTTATGTGTTTTGCTGTGTGTGAGAAGAGAGGAGAAGGTTTAGGTCTGCTTGGTTTTATGGAGACGATGAATGAGCAAGACAAAAATAAAAAGTCATTATTGTCAAATCGTAATTGATTATATTTCGATTGGAAGAGTGTCCAGTCACTGTTTGGGTTTTGGAAGTCTAATTGTTGCAGCAAGGCTGCACCTAGAACATGCTAGTCTACTAAGCTAGGCTCCTACCACCCCCGTCCTCGATCGTAACCGCCCCTTCCTCTCCCACGGAATCCATTACCTCTTCCCCTGCCTTGATATCCGTTATGTGGTGGAGGTGGCTGTGGAAGAGCATTCCATCCCATCATCTGGCCCATCATGGCAGGGTTGGGAGGGAACCAACCTTGTGCCATGTGTGGAGGCGGCGGCGGCGGTGGCCAAGAGCCCTGATAACCCGCTGGCGGCGGCGGCGGTGGAGGAAAATCCCCCGGTGGGGGAACGGGAGGGTAATGGGCTTGAGGAGGTTGTTGAGGGATCGGAGGCGGACGATTCGGTCGGTTCTGAACATCTTTGTCGTAGTATCCCGAAGGTGAGCGGGACCGTGACCTGCTGTTTGATCGCTGCCTCGAACGATCGTGCTGATTTCCACGGCTTCGACTGCGACTGCGACTGCGACTGTGACTTCGGCTGTAGCTAGAAGTATGACGTCGATTTCGACTTCGGTCGTGATCGCGGCTGCGTGACCGACTTCGACTTCTAGAGTCTCTTGAGACCCTTGGGCGTTTATGGGCCGGTCGTGAAGAGCTTCGTGATCGACTACGCGAGTAGCTACGCGATCTTGAACGACCTCGGTCTCCTCCTTTGCCGCCGTTTCTTTTCCTCGCCTTCATCTTCTCGCAAAACCGACGAGACCAGCCATAGTACGTCTCACCTCCAATAATATCACCTGTAATCTCGTCAAGGATAACTCGTTCTCCAAGCTCGTTGAGATCATTGGCGGGATCATCATTCCATTTCTGCTCCTTGGAAAACATGCGCTCCACCTCACCCAAGAGATCCTGCACGGCAGTCACAAGAACTTTATCGGCGGGTCCTGGAGCGAGCTGAATGGGTCGGATTTGGTCCGGGAACATTGGTTTGGTCGAGTTTGGAGTCAGGTGCGGTAGCCACGTCGTCGCAGGCAAATCATACCAGGGTACGGAGTGGTCACCATGAAAGGAAGGGAGAGTGAATGGCGCGTTTTTGGCCAGCTTCAGGGAGACATTCGAAACTTGCGGTTCCTGGGCTGTTGGTGGAGCGACACCGCTGGCGAGGGCTTCTTCAAGCTTGGCGATCGTCTTCGAGTTGGCGTACTGTTGATCATCCCACAGTCGAATAAGATCCTCGAGCTTCTTTTTGTGTTTTGGGCAACTGTCGAAGGCGGCAGCGCTTGCGATCAGTGCGGGCAATGCGTTGTCCCAGGGTATCGCAAACTCGCTGTTGCCGTTCCGCTTGATGATATGGTAAAACACATCATTTATAACATATAACAGATGGAGCCTGCGTCGTTTCAGACTGGGCCGCGAACCATCGTCTTGGAGACTCTTTGATAAAGCACCGCAGTACTTGGCAAGCGCAGTGGTGCGCGCGGTGGACGGAGCAACATTTTCGACGATCCAAATCTTGCATTTCTGTTTAACCAAAAAAAGCACGAAATTTAGTGACTTCTGCTTGGGTACAGAGGGAACAGCTTTTCAAGCGATGGAGCAGACCTGGACGTTGGGGCGCGAGCACTGGACGAGGGCGTCTGTTAGGAGAGAGAAGAAAGCTTCAACTGAGGGACGGCTCAGGGATATCGGATCGGCACGGAATAGCGTGGCAGATAGCGTGGCCTTTGCGATGGCCAATTCTGGCGTTGCCATTTTGGCTAAACGACCGTACTTGAGGTTGTTTAAGGATAAACAGATGTTGATGGACAAAGTTATGTTACTAAAGCTATGGTGGAGCTGGAGGAAGAGCCTCCAATTGCGATAGCGGCTAATTGCCGGCCTTGGCAGCGCGTGGCTGTGCTGTTCAGCCGCAATTGTCTAATGTGCTCAATATTTAGGTAGGATATGAGGCTCGTCATGAGCTACGAATACGTCATTCGAATGCATGAAATTTGAGATGAATATATTCAATTTCTCGATCTCGTTAAGTGCCGTTAATGCAGCAGACAAAGGAAGACCAATGCTAAAGTGGTCCAGAAAGCGATTCTTTCCGTATAACAGCCGCAAGCGAGGTCGGCCCAGGGTTCAAGGATCCACTCTAACCGGTCTTATCCGTACATGTTGCATCCAACTCATGAGCAGAATAAGCCAGAGTATTGAGCAAGTTTTTGTTGATGATCAATATTGCAGCCAACAGGTCGTCCGGACCCTTCCTTTTTCAATTTTCCCCGCGACTAGTTCATGACGATAAGGCGTTCCGTAAGGTAATTGTTGTACACAGCTCCATCCAGGAGCTTACTCCTCCCGTCCACTGGCTTCCGTTAAACTAGGAGAACCTATCACCCTTTGGACTCCGGTACACTGAACTGCTCTCGTACTTGCTCTTCTCGTTGATTCGTTGATCCTCGGTCGCTGGCGCATGTCTTGTGGGAGCAGGGTCTTGGGCAATCTCGGTGCTTGGGGAGTAAGCATGATCGTAACGAGGAGGACCACCGCCCTCTTCGGCCTCCAAGTTCTGGATCATCTGTGCCTTCTTGCGGTGGGCGTCCATCTTGGCCTGACGGTCGGCGTTGATTTGCTTCTTAGCGAAGTAGTAGGCACCGCCACCAGCTATGACAAGGTCAGCTTGAGTTCAGAGGTTATCAGAAAATAAAGAGCAATTCCATACCAACGCAGAGAGAGCCCCAGCCCAACCTAGAGTAGAAAGGTGTGGTCAGTTTCGTGTTGTTGAGAGACGGAGGAGCGAAGACCGTGGGCGCAAAGTACGAACCAGAAGGATTTGACCTATTGCAATCAGTATCAGCCGCGCCAGCATCGAAATCATCTTATGAAAAACTTACAGTGTTCATTTTGGCGATTCTCGGTAACCCAGACAGACGTGGAAATTTTTGAAAGTGAAAATCGGAGTGGAAGATTGAAAGTGGCAGGGTTTGGTAAAGGTGTAAGTGGAATGGCCTGACATGATATATGCGTCAAGGTCCAGACCTTAACTTATCGCTTGGCATCCACCTTCTTAGCTTTAACTTCGATGCAGTTGGAAGGTACGTACCTCTGAATGGCAGCTCCTTTGGCTGTGTCTCGGATTTAACTGGAGGGAATAAGCATTTGGTCTCACAAAGTTCGAAATGATGTTACAAAGAGTTCATGGTCCGAATAAATCACTCCGAGAGTCTTTACGATGACGCAAAAATATAGTTTGCAGTGAGAGGGGGAAATGGCGTCGAGACCGACAATTGTCCATATGTCGTATAGTAGAAAGAATCATGTCTTCTGCCAACCCAAGCTAAAATGCTTGATCTGCCGCCGCTAGAACGGGTTTCACCTCAGAGTATCCAAGGGGCCTGGGGCAACCATCAACTTCGTTTTAGTTAGACCAGAAACCATCCATAACTTCAGATGTGTCTTTTACAGGGGCTTGTTGATTGGTTTCCAAAGAATTGCTTGCTCCTATTATGCCGCAATGGATATCATAATGATGAAAAGCTTTGTTGATTAGCTCTGAAACTCATTGGCAGGTAGTTTTCTTCTTCTAGTGTTGATTTCCTATATCGAACCGATTCTTGCAGTTATCGCTTTTGATGAAACTTGAGCAGCTGTTTCATAGCAGTCGATCTTCAGGTACCAACGATGACTTCAGACAGCTTTTATTAGGAGGCAGTTACTAACATAAGGTTCGCAGTTATTCATTTGTTATTCAATGATAGGGACAAAGAAATATTCTAAAAACAAATTTCTGTCAAAAACGGTCATGCAATGAGTTTCTGATAGACCAGACCATCCGCTGACTGTCTCGGTCAAAGATGATCATTCTTCTTGACCGCGTGGTCAAATCTTCAACTCCAATGCTTTTCCCCGCTGTCACACCCCTGAAGCCTTAGCGGAAATCACTGACCCTGGTAGCTTCACCGTGCATCATTATAGACACAGGAATAAATGCACCGTGACAGCTATGCCCAAATCGCATAGCTCTACAGTGCCCAGGCACGCATTAGATACACTCCATTATGACATAAGGGTGGCTCAGCCAGCTCGAAATTGTGAGAGACCACGCAAGACAACTTGCAACAAGATCGACACTGAAGCCACGAGCATAATAGGGGACATCTAAAGAAAAAAACAAGACACTTCTCCGAAACATCCCTCGCTTTGTTCGCATCCATTTCGACCACTATACCAACCAGACGAGACTGTTTTGGTCGTCGTACGGCCCCTGTCATTAATATCATCCACCCGCTCTTTCATCGATCCCCAACTGTTCCTTGTCACTGCCCAGCGTCGACTTTTGGGAGCTTAAATTTCCCATCTCGAATTATTTACACCGATCAACTTGAAGCCACATTACTTGCATTGCTGCTTTTCCAACGCTAGGCCTATATTCGGCTTCAACTTACATCCTGTTGATGCCTTCATGAGCGACTACTGGGCGTGGGTGTAGCGGGTATAGTCACCCTCGACCCTCGCTGTCGAGAGGAAGCTTTGCTTTACCATCATGGAGCCTACCAACGGCGAAGGGCCTGATGGCTCTTCACTTGTACGCAGGTCCCGACGCATACTTGAACACCACTGACGATCACTAGAAGCCTGTGTCATCTTTGCGAGCGCGATTCGAGAATATGGGTACTGCGCCCAACTCTAACATCAGCAAACCTACCGATATCCCACCTGCTACCACAGCAACAACTACTTCTGCTCCGCCTTCACGGCCCATTTCTCCAGCGCCGAAGCCGACTCGACTGCGTGAATTCAAGCCCGTACAAGAAACACCAGCGGCCAGTCCTTCAACTCCAGCTGTTCCTGCGAGACCAAAGCCGAAGCCTGCGGCCCTGTCTACGAACCAAGATGCCCCTCCCCCGCCGACGTCCGCGAGACCAGTCCCGGCCGCAAAACCACAAACCGTTCAGCTTCAGCAGCCAGCACCGCCCATGCCTCCTGCTGTGACAGTCCTTCCACCCCAATCGCCTCCGAAAAACCGAGTTTCAAATCTTGCCGTTGGAGACCAACCTTCGTTCATAAACCCAGATGCTGTTGCAACGACACCTGCTACACCGACAGCTGGAGGCCGGTCCTTCAAAATTCCAAGTCGATCACTCAACACTTCACCATCGCTCAACGCTCCTGTATCTCCTCGACCTGGTGGCTCAAGACCACCGTCACCTCCTCCGCCCAGACGATCTGGGGAGCTGAGCCGAGTTCGTGAGCCTAAAGTGCCGCCGCCGCCGCCAGCGCCTCGCAATGAGAAGGCATTGATTCCTGCGCCCAAGATGGGGTCGATTTCTGGCCCGACAGTAGCACGAATGAGCGATATATCGCAGGAGAACTCTCCATTCAACAGCCCTCCGAGCAGCTTTGGATCTGGCGAGGAGACACCGCCGAAACTGCCAACACGTCCAAGACCACAGTCACATATTGAGCAACCCAGTAGACCGAGATCAGTTGTCGTCGGTTTTGATCCTCCTCCTGTTCATCATTCAGTGACAACTATGAGGAAAGATCGAGAGGAGGCTATTGAGATGTCTAGAGGCCACATTACTCCTCAAGTAACTGGCGAGCCACGACCAGCACTACCAGCGAGGCCTGCAAACTTTGAGCCACCCCCTCGACCTCCTCCTTTAAATAACAACAATAATAGCATGCCCCCTCCACCACGACCGCAAAGGCCAGCTGCGGCAACAGCGGTTCAGGCCATCGACCCTCCGCCTTCCTCTACGCCACCAAAACGAGTCGTCTCAACCCCAACGACACAGCAACCTCAGCAACAACTTGCTGCCCCCACACGAGGGCATGGCAGATCAATGACGATAGACAGGGCATCCGACAGAACGCCCGCCGAATTTCGTATCGCCCCAACAACTATTCCACAATCAGCGGTTGCTGCTCCACCCCCGAAAGCGATACATTCTACTCCTGTTGTTGCCGCTAGAATTACACCAAATGCCGAGGCTATTCACCATGTTACCACATATCCAGAAGCTTCGAATACCAACCGGCGACCACCATTCAGCAAACATGGGACATACGAGATTTCGACCAAGTACGATGCGAGAAGCTTTGATGTGTGCGGTGAATTTATATGCGCAAGCGGTTACATGACAAGAGTATGGAGTTTGATAGATGGCGAACAAATCATGAGCTTGCAACATACCGAAGGAGTCAAGGCATCTGCAGTGAGTTTCAAACCTGCTGCTGATCCACGAGAAGAAGGAAAACGAATATGGATTGGCACGAACACTGGAGACCTGATGGAAGTCGAAATTGCCACACATGCCATAACGCAAAGCAGGCCCAATGTTCATGGTCGATACGAAGTCATACGAATCTACCGACATTGGAACGAAGTTTGGACGTTGGATGAGTCGGGAACATTACTTGTCTGGGGACCCGACGAGAATGCTGTTGCAAACGTTTCCGGGCATCCTACTCAGAGTTACAAGGTTCCAAAGGGACATACGTATTCCATGGTCATTGGTGAGGAACTTTGGCATGCTACAGGCAAGGAAATCCGAGTTTTTGCACCGACGGTCGATGGAAGAACACAGTTTCAGGTGCTCGTTCGACCTTTGATCGCGGATAATGCGGGCGAGGTCACGTCAGGTACCCTTGTCAAATCTCATCCAGGCAAGGCCTTTTTCGGACATGTCGATGGCAAAGTAACGATTTACAACACCAAGGACTATTCGTGCACAACAATGTTGAATATCAGCACATGGAAGATCAACGCGTTAACGAGTGCGGGGAATTATATTTGGGCAGCATACAACACTGGCAAGATTTGTGTCTACGATGTGGAGGAAGCGCCATGGGTTATCCTCAAGGAGTGGCAGGGACACGAAAATCCCATTGTTAAAATGGCCGCCGATCCCTCATGCTCTTACTTTATGGACCGACAACAGGTCATCTCGTTGGGAGCAGACAACAAGATCAAAGCCTGGGATGGTCTGCTCGAGGACGACTTTCTTGAAGACTCGATGAAGTCAAAAGACACTCAGTACTGCGATTTTGATGAGATCCGAGCTTTGTTCTTTACCTGGAATGCTGGAGCATCTACGCCATCAAGTTTACGGCATTCTCAGGGCGACTCGACATTCTTTCAGGATCTTGTTCAGTCAAGTGGCTCGCCAGACATTCTCGTGTTTGGCTTCCAGGAACTCGTGGACTTGGAGGACAAGAAGTTGACAGCCAAGCGATTCCTTAAACCGAAGAAGAAAGAAGCTGGAACCGACCAGGAACGAATGAGTCATCAATATCGAGATTGGCGTGACTTTTTGATGAAGACACTCGACGACTACATGCCGGCAGACGACTTGTATCATCTCCTTCACACAGCGCCCATGGTAGGATTGTTCACATGCGTCTTTGTCAAATCACATCTACGAGACAGAATTCGGGGGCTCCAGGGCGCCGAGGTGAAGCGAGGCATGGGTGGCTTACATGGCAACAAGGGCTGCGTAGCTGTGCGGTTCAAGGTTGATGATTCTTCAATTTGTCTTGTTAACTGCCATTTAGCTGCTGGGCAGTCTCAAGCGAACGCACGACATAACGACGTTGCTGCTATCCTCGAAGCCAACTTGTTCGCCACTGAACGAGATTCAGCAGCTCGTATTGACAGTTTCGTTGGTGGCGGTGATGGAAGTCTGATCATGGATCATGAGCTTTGCATTCTGAACGGCGATCTGAACTACCGAATCGATACCATGTCTCGCGATACTGTCGTTGCGGCAGTCAAACAGAACAACTTGGGCAAACTTCTTGACCGAGACCAACTTTTGGTGGCACGTCGTCGCAACCCAGCGTTCAAGCTTAGAGCCTTCGACGAGATGCCCATCACATTCGCGCCAACATACAAGTACGATGTGGGCACGGATAATTATGATACCAGCGAGAAGAGACGAAGTCCTGCTTGGTGTGATCGACTGCTGTATAGAGGTCGAGGTCGAATAGAACAGTTTGACTACAGACGTCACGAGGTGCGAGTAAGCGATCACCGACCTGTGACAGGAACCTTCAATCTTTGGGTCAAGAAGGTCAACCCCAGGGGCAGGGCAACGGCATGGATGGAAAGTCAACAAAGCTTTGAGGATATGCGTGACAAGGAAACCTCTGAGGATAAGTGAGTTACAACGCAACCTTGGACGCGGCCCAGAACTAACCAATTATAGGCTCTGCTTCCTGAGAGACGTTTGTGGATTTGACGAAGCAACCAGCAAGAGACTTATTAAAGAGAGATCTGCGAGGCGCGAAAACCGCAGCCCTGTACGCACTTGAAGCGACTGACCACATCATATCATATACCCAGACGGCATTGGCATGAATCATACAAAACGGAGGAAGCATGAGAGGCGCATGATTGAGTTGGATTGGTGTATTAATCGGAGTACAGTGAATTGAGGTGGTCTTGAAAGATAACGAATGTGGTAGTTAGTATCACAGAAAAGGGCGTGCGGTGCAGTAGACTATTTGTTTTACCTAATCAGGTATTTCTTGTCTTGTTGATAAGTACTTTAGATATTGATGCGGACACATGACAAGATGTGGACATTTATGATAGACGTTTGGCCAGCCACAGAGGCATTTGGAGCACCAGGACTCAGTCGGGTGATGAGGATATATCGAAAACAGATGCAGGACCGACGGGCCAGCGCTGCAGAGGCAATTTGTAGGAGGAGGCCTGGGTGAATACTGATTGCTATTCTGGAGTGACGTGAATTGGTTCTTCTTGTATCCCGGGTAGGTTGGTATATTGATGACTAGTAGGGATTCTCGTCTGGAGTAGATTGATTGATTTACCTAATCATAGACAAATTGACTAATTTGATCAATTCAGAAATATAGCATGGCATAGGGTAACTCGCAACCAAACCACATACCTACTGAAGATCAATCCATGCGTTGTGTCCTTAGTCTTGAGCTTTATCTGAACCACTCGGTGTTCAGGTCAAGTGTCTCATATGAAGAATACGATTACGAGTAATGCATGTCAGCCTGCATTTGCATTTACCTAGACCAATTGCCCCTAATTCTGCAAGATGAGAGATAAGATTCCATCAGGTCCCGTACAATCCGAAGGTCCCTAGGTTGGAAAATTAGTGAAAAGCCCCTGTAATTGCAGGTGTCGGATGCCGATCCGGGACTTGACTGCTTGCAAGGGTCAACTTTGATTGGACATGACAAGGTACGGCTAGCTACTAAGGTGGCCGGCCCGGGGCTGCCAAGTCAGTGGAGTTAGATTGTCGATGGTAAATGTCGAGTATTTATCTTCTCCTGAATCAACAAGACGGTTTATCTTGGAGCTTTCCCTTTCCTCTCTCCGTTCATTTTCTTGTGCAAATCTCGAGGAATTGGCGGGTGATTTGGGTCTGATTTTAGGTCCCTTGGCCAATTTATCCAGTAGCAACAGCTCGTCATACTTGACTATCTACCTAATTCCTCAGAGACAGTGAGCGGTGAGACTCAACAATATCAGACTCAACACTTCACACTCTACAAGAGACTTGAGCAAGACACTTAAAAATGGCAAGCTCGGCAGAAAATACGTCTGGTCCTCGAAAAACACCCATCGCTACCCCAGGACCCAACAGTCAGCCTACACCAAGGCCAGAGTTGACTGAGGAGCAAAAAACAAAGTATGAGGCTCTGCTAGAGCAGGTCAAGGGCTTCACCGAGATTCAATGCGAGAAGCAGGCCGACAAGGAGGACAAGTCAGGCCCCATCACTGACCACGAGCGCTCATGGCTCACCCGTGAGTGTCTTCTTCGTTATCTCCGCGCCACAAAATGGACTGTCGATGACTCGGCCAAGCGGCTCAAGGCAACCCTCGCATGGCGTCGCGAGTACGGTCTTGAAGGTTTCACCCCAGAGTACATCTCTCCCGAGCAGGAGACGGGCAAGCAGATGATTGTCGGCTACGATCGACAGGGTAGACCGTGTCAATACCTGAACCCGGCGCGGCAAAACACCGACACGAGTCCCCGTCAGCTTCACCACTTGTTCTACATGGTTGAACGAGTGACGGATCTTATGCCGCCGGGCGTGGAGATGCTGAGTCTGATGATCAATTTCAAGCCTAGCAAGGAGCGCAAGAACACGAGCGTACCTGTGTCTGTGGCCAGAGAGGTGTTGCATATTCTGCAGAACCACTACCCCGAGAGGCTGGGCAAGGCTCTCATCATCAACGGTATGTAACCCTGCCCACATTTTCAAGAGAGCCTCAATTAACAAAACTTAGTACCTTGGATTGTCTGGGGCTTCTTCAAAATCATCACGCCGTTCATCGACCCCGTGACACGTGAGAAGCTCAAGTTCAACGAGGACATGAAGCAGTACGTTCCCCCGGAGCAGCTGTGGAGCCTCGACTGGGGCGGTGATATGGACTTTGAGTACGACCACGAGACGTACTGGCCTGCGCTCAACGAGATGTGCCGTCAGAAGCGCGAGGACAAGTTCCGTCGGTGGGAGGCTGGCGGTAAGGAGATTGGCGAGAGTGAGGATTACCTCGCTGGTGGAACCAACGTGAGCATTAAGGGTGTCAAATTCGAGGGTGCCAACGATGGCAAGGATGGTGTTAAGGAAGTTGAAGAGAAGTTGGCGGCGGCCAAGTTGGAAGAGCAGCCTGTTGCGGCTTAAAGGGAAGGTACAATATTTAGGCAGTTTGTGTCTTGTCAACGAGTATAACAGAGGACACGGCAGAGTTGTGCATAACATTGGGTATAACGGGGGGGCATTTGCAAAGTCGCGCCTCGTGGTGGCATGATAGAAGCTGCAATAGCATACGCACATGTGCAGTGCGCATGGTGGGCTGGAAGTTGAGCCTCAATTCTTGATGCAACGTCGGTGCCTGCCATGTGTATTGCTCACTCTGATCAATTGCATTATCGGAGAGGCGCTTGACACAAAGTTCCAAAATTACATAGCAGGCAAGCATTGCGAGCCGAGACCATGTATAGATAGCACTGACGTTAGGGAAAGCTTGATATCTGAGGCCAACGGTCTCACTTCTGGTCACTTATGAAATAGACTCTTGTTATCAATTTTTGCCTTTTCAAAGCAAGGTCCGACAAAGGACTTCTAAGTTCCTCACCCCGATGGGCTCTCTTCCTTGTCTACCTAGTACCTATTTGTAGGTGCCTCCTCAAAACCAAGACAGTTACTACCAATCAATTCCAAGAGAATTCTCCGATATTGTCTGACATGTAACTCTACGGCTTGAAAACGTTCATCACTAAATTCTGCCTATTTTCTATATCACGATACGCAATAGAACGGAATCAAATAAAATTGCATCTAGATGTATACTTGATTCACGGTATACGATAATAGAGTAACTAACAACTGCAAGCCAAGTCGAGTACAACATGCAGACACGAAATTAAATATGCATTCAAGTCAGTTGACCAAGCTTATGATTCAATTTCAACCAACCCCTCCTTTGTGATCTGGACCTGCAGTATGTATGTGTGTATCAAGATGCATAACGGCAAGGCTGGATGGATGTCAGTTATCGTATTCGGCATGAAAATGATTGCACTTGACGATTTGTTTACCCTTTTAGAGTAAACAAAACCTGACAAAAGGTAAGATAGATCAGAGAATCAGCCTCGTTTGACCAAAGTAGTCAGTCAGTCAGTCAAACTGCTGTTAGTTGTGTTGCTGCCTTCTACCTGTTGGGGTTGGGCCATTTGCTCTTTCGTATGCACAACCTCCAAACATCAGCCACTTAGAACCTGCTTAGCACAACACAGTTGATCAGATATAGGAAATGAGCAACACACACACACACACACAGAAATCATGCGGAGCAAATCATCGGAACAGGAGAGCCAGCCACCCACACCTCTGTAACTTATATCCCATTTGCTTATATCCACATTTGACAACCAAAACTTTGTTGACTCACACTTGGCTAATGCCGTGCGTATACCAAGGCGATAATAGAATGCTTGTCATACAAACACTAGCAACCTATTTCTAGGGAATCGATGATGCGTGTGCATATTCACGAAAACAAGATGCGTACTTGGAAAAGAGCAATCATGCTAGTGCAGGCAGCTGCCAAGTGCGTGTCCTTTGTACGTATACCTACCTATGTGTATGTGTATGTGTGTGTGTGTATACTGCATGTGTTTGGGCAAGACAAGCGCGCGTGTGGCAACTACCAACACGAACTAACCATTTCCAACATCACACCCCCTTATGAAGAGGATCTAACTCTTATAAATGCAGGTTTCCCAATGGAAATACTTGTTATGACCATAAAGTGCAAAACAAGGCGTTCTTTGGAAACAGCCTCAGCCCTAAGACCCAGTCGTGTCTATTCTGCCTGGAAGCATCCTAATCTTGGGCTATTTCCTAGTCGCGTGTGCTTCGCATGCAGTAGAAGCATCTTGTCATCAACCATAGGTTGAGAGGCTCTGGGCATCTTCTCGGGCACCTATAAGAAGGATATCCGAAGGCTTCGTGTGACCTTGCCAACACAGTCTTGCGTCTTGCATCCGACTTGTTAAAATAGAGTGCTTGTTTGGAGTTGCCCAATAACCAGCATTACCATCTACACAGCACTCTGAGCCATCAAAAGTCTTCGAGACCAAACGGATTACCTGTCATGGATCTTTCAAGCGTAGGCAAGATGGCTTCGCCTTGGTTCAAGGCCATGAACGACACATCGCAACCAGTCAACTCGTCCACTGCTTTCCCTGGTATTCTGGACAGCGTTCTTACTACTGCTGGTCAAGCATCGCCACTTCTCCAGCTCTTCCTATTCATCTACCGACTGGTAGGTGCGCAGTTAGGTCTGGATCCCTCCATGCTCCTGACCTTCCTTGGTTGTCTCTGGGGTCTATCCAAACTGTTTGACCAGGTATGGGCCATCATCGATAACTTCATCAGTGGCTATCTGCGATGTACAATCTGCGTGACCGAAGATGACCAGATATACCACACACTTATGCAGTTTCTTTCCGAGCAGGAAGACATTGCTACCAATCGACATCTCACTGCTCAGACTGTTTATAAAAGTGCTTGGGATGAAGAAGAGGACTCGGCTGATGCATTAGCAACGACAATGGTCGAAGACAATCAGGACTCGCCCAAATATCTGAACTTTGCCAGTGATGCCGCCAGATGTGTAAGTCTACCGAGCATGCCCTTTTAGCGACACTAACAAGTATAGAATCCACGATATGTCCCAGCTATGGGCACCACCGGATTCTGGCACAATCGAACATTTTTCAGAGTTTACCGTAGAAAAGAGACTCTGCAAAATACGCATGGATGGGGAGGAGTCGCCAAGGACGTCGAAGAGCTTAAGATCTCCTGCTTCGGAAGATCGACAGGTGAGCTTGATAGCCAGTCCGCGATCGTGACCCATCTAACATGCCTCAAGACCCCATCAAGAGTCTCCTGAAGGACGCTAAAACCGCTTATTTTCTCGACACTCGGTACAAGACGGCCATCTTCCGCCCGAGAATCAAAGAAAACCGTCGAGATTCTTGGAGTATGTGGCAGCAGGTTGCCAGACGACCCATCAGACCAATGAGCACTGTTATTCTGGAGAATCAAGAAAAACACGAGGTTCTCAGAGACATCAATGAATATCTTCACCCAGCCACACCCAAGTGGTATGCTTCTCGTGGTATCCCCCTTCGTCGCGGTTATCTCTTCCATGGCCCCCCTGGCACCGGCAAGACCAGTTTCTCTTTTGCATTGGCCGGGGTTTTCGGCATCGATATCTACGTCATCAGTCTCCAAGATCCTACCATTAGTGAAGAGGACTTGGCTGTGTTGTTTACAAGACTCCCCCGACGCTGCATTGTTCTTTTGGAAGACATTGATACGGCTGGCTTGCGTCGTCCCAACGACGAAGAGGAAGGTGAAGAGGCCTCTGAGGGCACTGACGACAAGGACAACGAAAACAAAAAAACGGAAAAGTCGACCAAGAAGCAAAAATCCAAACCTAAAAATGACATTGACTCTGACAGCGATACGGACAGCAGCTCCGAGGAGGAAAGAAAGCGGCGTAGAAGGAAGAGACGACACAGAAGAGACAGGGAGAATACTGGAAACAAGGGTACTAATAACATCTTGGCTGTGGAAAGTATTTCACTCTCTGGACTCTTGAACGCCATCGATGGTGTGGCGTCGCATGAGGGTCGCATTCTCATCATGACAACCAATAAGCCCGAGTCGCTTGACGATGCTCTTATTCGACCAGGACGTGTCGATGTACAAGTTGGTTTCAAGAACGCGACGAGCGAACAAGCAACAGAACTTTTTTATCGCATGTATGAGGTGTCGCGAAACAAGCCCATGCCCATGTCCAAGACTGGAACAGCGATGCCAAAAGCTCAGAATGGAAGCATTCACGGTGCCACGGATAGCAAGGGACCGGCGCCAGACGTTGTCGATGATCTTCAAGAAACTTCACAGGAATTCGGCAATCTCATTCCGGAAGATATGCTGTCGCCTGCTGAGATTCAAGGCTTCTTGTTGAAGAGAAAGAAGAGCCCAAAGAAGGCATTGGAAGATGCCAAGAGCTGGATCGAAGCTACTGTGAAGCAGAAAGAGCTCAAGTCCAAGGTCGCGACAGTTCAGTAAAGCGTAGAGAGGAGATGAAAGAAAGTTGGTTTCTAGGGTCTCACCGGAGCGTGAGGGTTACAGTCCTTTTACATTGATGAGGTTCCTAGAGAATCAGATGTCTTCACTAGCTGAGCTTGAAACTCGACAATTAAACTGTTGGCGATTATGTTTGTTTGTGATGATACCTAGACTATCTCGTAAGCAATTGACTGGAATGTGACAACTGTAATAAATGGCAAGGTGAGCTTCGGTGTAGCTCGGTCAAGAGCTCCAGTCTCCACATATACGTGCTACTGTACTCATCTCACCGGCGGCCAGTCAAGCCCACGTTTACACGTGCGACAATCAACTTGGTGACAAGACTACGTCAAGACTCTACCACATCGACAACTTACAAGAGGCAACCCGATATCTAGAGTAGCTTTAATAGCCGCAGCATGAACCAGCGACAGCGACGAAGCCCATCATGAGCAACCTACAACCCCCCAACGCCGCCACAGCGTCCAACCCTTCACCCAGCGGCAAGGACGGCCTACGATACCCCAGTAATGGAAAGACCATTTACCACCGACCATTGAACAGAACCAAGACGGCGGAGCTGAGCCAGGCCAGTTTTGCGTACCTGTTTGGCGAGATGGTGACGTATGCGCAGAAACGAGTCAAAGGCATCCAGGAGCTGGAACAACGGTACGTTGGATTCCTCTTTACCCAGATTCAAAGCTGACAATTCGCAGTCTTAACCTACAAGGTCACTCTATCGGCCTCAAACTTCTCGATCTACTTCTCTTCCGCGAACCAGCGCGCACGCAAACTCGCCCCTTGGGCATTATTCAACTGCTACACTTCATCAAGCAGAATATCTGGCAGCACCTCTTTGGTCGACAAGCGGACCGTCTCGAGAAGTCTGCCAACCCTGAAACGCCCGACGAATACCACATCATCGATAACGAGCCCCTCGTGAACCAATATATCAGTGTGCCCAAAGAAATGAGCCAGTTGAACTGTGCAGCGTTCGTGGCGGGCGTTGTGGAGGGCGTTTGTGACGGAGCTGATTTCCCCGCCAGAGTCACGGCACATACAGTTGGAGAGGGCGACATGTGGCCTGGGAAGACAGTATTCCTCGTCAAATTTAGACCAGAGGTTTTGGAGAGGGAGGGCTTCTTGGGCAAGAATTAGGCGGTGAGAACGGAGTTATTGGAGTTCTTCTACGATTGGCATGGGATTGATTGATTGATAGAGGGACGGTATTCGTCTTTGTGTGGCGATGTGATATCCTGCCATTGAATTTAATACTGAATTATCTCGGTCCAAGTTGTCTTGCCCTTGTATGAAGATATGTTTATCCCTCAACGCCTCGCTCAAAACATGATAAATCTACACCATAAATCTTCTTTATCGAGGAAGAGTACTTCCAGCGCCCTTAGGCTTCACACCTGTTCCAATACTAGGCCCCTTGTTCATGAGCTCCGAGAGACCCAGATCTTTCCAGGCAGGCTCCTTGGACTTTTGCGTGGCTCGCTGGATACCGAAAGCGGCGTGCTGATCTGGGACAACATCGTCCTCGTCCTCGGGGTTGATGGGCTGATGCATGGGAGGGACGTATATCTCGTCATCGGGGAGTCTGTCCTTGCAAAAGTCCTCGAAGAGGTCTGCGTCGCGGGCGCGGTGCATGTGGACGAATGTGAAGGAAGAGTCTTTATTCTAAGGGGCATTAGTTAGTTTTATATCAAGTAAAGAGAAACTCCAAAGAGATGTACCATTTTGGATTAGATGATAGAAAACGAGGCTGTCTTGTCTTTGTACCCTTGACTTTGTTTGTTGACGTTGCGAGGGACTCGTTTCCACAGCGGGACGGGAGGCGGGGTGTGGGGCCGAGTCACTCAGGGCACTCACTGTACTCCGTACAGGGCCAAGAATTAAAGGCAGTTGAAGTTAGACCAGAGGCGTTGGTAGTTGATACGGATGCCAGTAGAACTTGGCTATCATTCGCCTGAAGTCTAGTCGGGCTTAAGTAAAAGTACCCGAGTAGGCAATCGTCATTTCACAGGGTCTTTCAATTATAGTTGTGTGGCTGATCTGGCGATGACTTTACTACAAGTTCTGATGTTGTAGAACACTGGGCACTAAAATGTTTCCATGGTGGGGGTGACATTTCCTTTTCCCACTATCAAAATCCATACCATGTCTGTAAGTTTACTTCTGTAAACTACAAGGTCCTCTCCCTAAACTCAGGTTTGGGTATACTCCAAAATCTATAGAGTAGGTAGTTGCCTATTAGATCCCCACATCTTCTTATTATCAACTTCTCAGCGTTCATCATGGCGTCTTCGGATCCCGCACCGCGAACTTCAGCAGACCCCGCGCCAAAATCTTCGACAGTGCCCAGGCTATCCCTCGACATCATCTACAACATCGGTCTCGCTGTAGTTGCGGACCCTATCGAGCATGTTAGGCTCTACTCAAGTGTTAATAACATAACCGAGTACCTTCCGGACCGCACCACTCTTCACCGTCTAACCTATCTTTCCAAAGCTACCAAGGATGTCTTGGAGCCTCTTCTTTATCGGCACTTCACTTTTACCACGCCTCAGGATGTCATGAGCACTTTCATCACTCTTGTCCAAAGACCTGAGCTTCGCCAGCATACTCAGTACATTGCTTCTTACAGTCCTCTAACAGGCCCCACCGTTAGAAAAAGGGAGTTGCCCAAGTGTAAGAAGCTGTGGTCTAGGCGGTGTCCTTCTGACAAACCTGCCTTGATGCGTCTTCTTGACAATGCTGGTCTCCACAAACTCGCCTGGACAGCCTGTATGTTTGAGAGAACAAAGCAACGCTTCATGTTTTCTCCTGATTTCAAGCATGACGGTATACTGGAGATCATGTTTGCTGCTATCCTCTTCCTCACTCCAAACGTCACTACATTCATTTGGCGCGATATGAACACCAACCCCAAGGCCTTTCTCCTGGACCATGTCATGGATGAAGTAGTCAAAGCTGGCGTTCCCCTGATGCCCAAGCTTTCATACTTAAATACAGAAAAGTCGGCATTCGTCGAAGCCAAGCAAGCACAGTTCTTCACCCCTCATATCAACATGTGGGATAATCTGCATACTCTCTATCTCAACGATGTCGATCTTGATGTCGAGTTCATCGAGATGCTAGCCAGGGGTGACTTCAAGAAGGACCGGCCTGTGAAGGAACTCCATATTCTCTGTGTGCCGGGATCAGAGAAACCAGGCAGCATGAGCTCATTCCCACCTGGGTTTGAACTCTCGTCAACCGCGATCTTGGATGCCAACGACCTTGATAAGGACAAGGAAATGTTCGGTGCATTTTCCAACCTTGAGCGTCTCAGCATTAGATTCGTTCATCATCAACAACGCTATGAGAACGGCTCGCTTGCTTTGAAAGCCTTCTTGCATGCAGTTGGCTGTCCCAAGTTCTTGCAACTGGAAGGCCATAAACTGCCATTCAACATACTCGGTACCGGCGTTACACACGAAAGACTTACCCACCTCAAGGTGCGCGAGTATGACCCGCAGTCCAGGTCTAGGACATTGCAAAGTGAAAGCCTCTTGACAGGGCTCAACTCATGGTGGGGCGAAAATTCGCCGCCGGTGCCGAACCTGACTAGGATTGATCTAGATCACTACAGTTTTGAACGCGAGGATCTCTCCGGTGAAGAAAGAACAGTATGGAAGGTAATTGGAGAGGACGAGTGGGAGGACGACTCGAATGACGGGTTGGGGGACGACGACGACGAGAGCCTTATTTATGAGGGGGAGCCCATTAGACACGTCTTTGACAATGTCTACTATGACCCGCAAGAGGATCAGTATTTTGAGGATGGGTATTCAACCCTTGTGGCGGCTTTGCAAGAGATGGGTCTCGAGCAAGCTAATCAACATCATCATAGGTGAAAAACTGGGTACAGACAAATTTAGAGCTGGATGTTTTCTTGATGTGTTTTTTGAAAGACTCTGGGCTGGAATAGCTTGTAAGTAGAAACATAGCATGCGTCGTGGTGACAACATTCAAACCATAAGTCGATTTCACGAATCGGTGTTTGATTGTCTATTTCAATTAGTGGTTAGAGCTAGAGTTGGCGTTCTTCCGTCTTCATAAAACTCGCTATGGTTCCAGCGAATGTTTCCCAATCTTGCTCAACGGGCAAGGAGTCAACCGTCCGCATGAGAACTTCATCCGGCTATCCCTACCTAGAAAACGCTACTCTTGGAATCCCAACCAGGCTCAACAATGTAGGCCGTCCAACTAGAGTTCTTTGCCGCGATCATGGTGCGCTGCCCTCCAAGCTTACACCTTTCCCGATACGCCCACTGAGTGACTTGAGCGAACTCTTCACCGTTCATGTTGAGGACAAAGTGTGAGAGAGGTCCGGATTTGATGGTTACTTGGCAAGAACCCCACGACCAGTTCATCACGTCAGCTGTCCCTATCGTCCACCAGCCAGTCTTGGAAGCGGTTCCGAGCCAGTTCAGCAGGTATGCGCAGCTATCAAGGTCAAGTGTAGAGTTCAGCACCTAGCTGAGTTAGCATTGAGTAAATGGTGTTTGAGATGACTTACCTTGCCGCATTCCCAGTTGTAATCGACCGTGAAGTCTTTGATTGGGTAGCTTGTATTGTTTGAGTCAGCAGTAGCGAGGCCACAAAGAGCGCTGAATGCCCAGATGAACTTCATTTTGGATGACGGTTCAGCTACTTTGGATGTGTGTCAGGAGCGTTGGTGGTTAGAGAGAGTTGATGTATGATCCCACGGAATTGACTGAGACTGTCGAGAAGAATCTTAAGACGCTTATAAACTACGCAACTGACAGCTTGTTACTCTGGCTCAGGGTCCTGAACGGACATGTTGACACTTGCCCTTTGACTGCTGAATAGCTTCATATGCCTGTTGCTTGAATCGCGGTCAGAAAGTGAACAGCAGATCGATTTGGTGAATCAAAGTAAAAACTATGCTTAGTGAATGACGAGTTAGATTCGCGGTGCTGCTTGCGAACAACCGTGTCCTCCAGCTAGACCATCTGATTCTTCAAACACAAGAGCTTGTCTTGTGGTGGATGGCTTTCAGTACACTTGAGTTACGATCCATGCATACCCGGGCGTTTGTACCATGCAGGAACCCAGATCGACATTTGGCACAATTTGGAACAGGGAAAATTTTATGCTGCATCAAAAAACACACCAAACGCTGATTTCATCAAACTGTTGATACATCTGATCCTTATCTTCAACATCGTTTGCATAGCACTACCCTTACCCTGTACCTCTAAGCTCCGCCGGATTAATGATAGACCGGCTAGGCAAGCACGGCAATGATGCTTCCTGCCGGGGTAGCTTGCATGTCATAGCGGGGCATCGCGACCGACCTTCTTCCGCCTGCCTGGAGGTGAAGTGAAGCCTGATCCTCCGATATTGTACAAATTCATCGTCAACAGCATTCGTGTTGAGGCGAAAGCTTTTTTATTCTTTCATATCTATCACAATTCATAGCCTTGCCGTCATTGCTCTCGCAGATCCCCAGCAATTCGTTACCCCGCGCTTATGATCTAAAGCTGCGCTGCAGCTCTCCAGCTCTCCCACTCTCACACAACCCTGAATCTTGCCCATCATGGCTTCCACTCAAATTAATGCCACGCCGCAGGCGGTGATGGGACATGTCCAGAAGCTCAGCGATAACGACCCTGATTTCCGTTTCATGGCCTTGAACGACCTGCTGCAGCTCCTTAACCACGCCAAGCCCGATTTCCTTCAGAACGACTATAACATTGCGGCTCGCACTGTGGATAGCATCATCAAGACACTCGATGACCAGAATGGTGAAGTTCAGAACCTTGCTGTCAAGTGGTATGTAGATGCACGCACATTAAAGTAATTCGCTAACATAGCCAGCTTGGGCCCCTTTGTGGGCAAAGTCCCTACCCCCGTTATTGCGCCCATGATAGAGAAGCTCTCATCCTTAAAGCTCAAGAACTCCGTGGATAATGCCGTGCCTTCAATGGCTTTGCGAAACGTTATCATCGCCCTCCCTCGCCCTGTACCAGGCATCCCTCCGGCTGCAGACGTCCAAGAAGCCTACAGTGCTATCAGCCGCGTACTGATTCCCCGTCTTATTGGCCCCGGACCCAAGACACAGGTCCCCAAGAATCCCAAGATTCCCCTTCCCGCGGTACCCGAGGGACTTTTACAAAACGAAAACGACCTCAATGCTGAGGCTGTCGATGTGCTAATCGAGGTTGTTCGATGTTTTGGACCCATGCTTGTTCAGGTCGAAGTTGAAGCTATGCAAGAGGTAGTCATCCAGCTTTTGGAAAGCGAGAAGGGAACATCGGTCGTCAAGAAGAGGGCCGTAGTAGCGATCTCTATGCTTGCCGTATACCTTTCAGACGAACATTTGCAGGAAGTTGTCAGACGTATCACGAACGGCCTATCGAAGCAATGCAGTCCTGTGACGAGGAGATTGTATATCTCTATCTTGGGAAGTATGGCAAGATCTATTCCTTCTAGATTCGGACCTCACCTCGCCGATACCGCACCCCTGGTACTCCAGGCGCTTGGCGAAGAGGAGCTTGAGGAGCATCTTGAGGCGCTTAGCGATGGAGACGATCTCGGCCAAGACTTCAACGAAATCCGCGAAGCTGCTCTTGTAGCCCTCGAAGCTTTCTTGGCATCATGCCCACAGGAAATGCGACCATTCACAGACCAAACAATAGAGGCCTGCCTACGGTTCCTCAAGTACGACCCCAATTATAATGTCGACGACGAGGATGAGGATATGGAGGATGAAGAGGACGATGATGAAATGGACGACGAAGACGACGAATTTGACGACGATGGTTTTGAAGACGATGACGATGACGCTAGCTGGAAGGTTCGACGATGTGCCGCAAAGACTCTTTACATCCTTATCTCGACACGCGGAAGCGGCGACCTTCTCGAGAACGGTGTTCTTTACAATCAAACTGCTCCGTCTCTCATCAAGCGCATTGCAGAGAGAGAGGAAAACGTACGCCTGGAGGTCATTTCAGCACTTTCTCTCCTGGTTCGCAAGACAGGTGAAGGACTCCACACACCTGATCTGTCAATCGAGGATTTCGAGCCTGAATCCGAATCCCGTATCCCGATTAGCCGAAAGCGAAGACGTCAAAGTAGTGGCGGCGGCACCACGGCTTCTCAGTTTATGTCGGGTTCTGGTCTCATTTCACCTATTCAGGAGAAGATTCCCCTTAGCGGCCCGCGAGCTGACTTGGCTCGTCTGACCCCTTCCATCATCAAGGTGATTACCAAACAACTCAAGGGCAAGACGATCCCCACCAAGCAGGCCGTTATTAGTCTTCTCGATGATATAGTGTCTGTTCAGCACGGGGGATTGGCCGAGTATTTGGACCAAGTCATTGGACCCATAATCGACGCTATCCAGCCCAGTGGTTCGACTCATGTGTCGACGAATCTATCGTCACACGCCGGTTCATCTTCCGCAACTCCCAGTACGCTCAGAATTACAGCACTGGGCGTGATCAGTGACATCGCCAAGACCCATTCATCTGCTATTCTGCAGCCTTATCTCACTAAGATTGTTGATGGCGTTACTTCTGCAGCCAATAACCGATATTACAAGATCTCAAGCGAAGCAATCCGCACTGTTGAGGAGCTCGTCAAGACCATCACTCCACCTCGATCACGAAATGCTGCTTCCAAGTACAAAGCCGAGCTTGATAAGCTTTACACTGTCATACTAGACCGTTCATCTGCCCAAGATGCTGATGCCGAGGTTCGACAACGCGCCATCCATGCTCTCGGTGTTCTAGTCTCCAGAACGTCCGCTTCAGAAGGTTCTTCTCTACTGTCTGAGGAGAAGATCAAGGCCGCTCTGGATATACTCCAAGAACGACTCAAGAATGAGACCACTCGATTGGCTGCAGTTCGGGCGGTCGAGAACGTTGCCCGATTTGCGAAGTCGCCTGGTCAACTTGAAAAGCAATGGATTCAAGATGTTGCTTTGGAGCTCTCTGCACAATTGCGAAAGGCCAATCGTTCCCTTCGTGGTTCAAGTATCATTGCGCTTCGAAATCTTGCCCTGTCACCTGCTACCAAGGGCCAGCTTGAGCCGGACACTATTCAAGGAATTGTCGCTGATTTGATGCCGATCATCACCAATAGTGACACACATCTACTTGGACCAACACTCATTATCCTCGCGAAGTTGGTACCCGAACACCCAGAACTCGTGGTTACCGACGATATGATCACTGCGCTCTCGGACCTCCTTAAGCAACATTATGCAGGTATCGTCCTTGATCAATTACTCCTTTTTGTCAGTAGTATTGGCGAAAATGGTGCGGGCCAAGGTCTTATGCAAGGATTGCTCAAGGATGTCAGTGTGGCAGGAGACTCCCCAGTCGTTGGTAAAGTGATAGGAACCTTGCTTGTCACTGGTGGTGAGTCAGTCGGTGTCAAGCTGGATAGTTTTGTCACAGAGCTATACACAAGTGCCAAGAGCGGCGACGAAGCCAGAGTTAGTCTTGCTCTCGCTGTTCTGGGTGAAGCTGGAAAGCGACTCGGAACTAGTTCGACTCTCAAGCCTGATCTATTCTTGGATCAATTCCATGATGAGCCTGATAAGGTGTCGCTTTCCGCTGCGGTTGCTCTTGGCCAAGCAGGCTCTGGTAATGTTCCCGAATTCCTACCCGTCATTTTGAAGACCATGCAGAAGGGCGGCAATACCCAGTACCTACTCATCCAGTCAGTCAAGGAGATCCTCCAGGCCATCTCGGCACAATCGACTGACCTGCGGAACTATGCTCCGGCTATCTGGGAGGAGCTTCTCAAGGCCTCGGATAATGCTGACAACAAGGTGGTCTGTGCCGAGTGTGTTGGAAGACTTGTCACACTCGACCCTGCTGTTTTCGTTCCTCGTCTCCAGGTATGTATATGGGAATCCTCGTACGTAAACTCTCTAACTTGTATCAGGCTCTTCTGGAGGACAAGTCACTTGGGATTCGAGGAATGGCCGTCCAAGCTGTTCGCTACACTCTTCCTGAAAGCGATGAAGTACTGGATGCTATGCTCAGAGATGTCCTCATTTCGATGCTCCTGACTATCCTCCAGGACTCCGATATGGACATTCGTCGATTGGCAATGACAACACTTACCACCGCTGCTCGAACAAAGCCTGATATGATTCTCCCTTACTTGGGCAAACTAATGCCATACGTCTTGCAGGAGTCGGTGATCAAGAAGGAGCTTGTGAGAGAAGTCATGATGGGACCTTTCAAGCACACCGTTGATGACGGCCTTGAGGTCCGAAAGGTACGCTCGATTCGAAGTCATTGATGAACCTCACTAACTTGTAACAGAGTGCATATGAGACCTTGTATGCTCTAATGGAGACTGCATTCAGTCGAATCAACAACATCGACTTTTACGACCGTGTCGTTGCAGGTCTCAAGGACGACAATGATATTCGTCAGCTTTGCAACCTCATGGTGACCAAGCTAATTTCCATTGACCCCGACGAAACCACACGTCGACTGAACTCGATTGCAGAGGCCTATCGATCTGTTCTGTCAATCAAGTTGAAGGATAACGCTGTGAAGCAAGACCTAGAGAAACAGGAAGAGGCCAACAAGAGTATCCTGAGAGTGACACTTCTGTTGGGTGAGAAGATGAAGGCCACAACTGGGAACGCCGGTGCTGCTACTAGTAATGCTGGTGCCGCCAGCACCTGGACTGGATACTGGGACTGGGTGAACAAGGAATTTGAGAAGCAGCTTAGAGGACTTCGTGAGGAGAACAGCCAACTTCAGACCCGCATGGTTTAGGGCGAAAGCGATTGAAAGAGGACCAGGTCGATTGACGTATTCTATCAGTGCACAGAAGTAGACACATAAGATAGAGCAATGCGAAAACATTACAGTGACATCGTTCAGAAGGGATCAATCGTCAGAAACTAGGAAGATGTGTAGCTTATCATTTAACCAGTTAGCAGAGCTGTGTCCTATAAGTCCAAATTAGGACAGGTAAAGAGGGGGGCCGTAGGGTATCAGAAGAAATGGCCGCTCGAGTTGTGTGTAACAGAAATAGTGCGCCAGCTTATGGCACTTAGACTACAGGCTTAGTTTATTTATTTTAGTATCCTAAAGCTTAGGGTTCATTTTTTCTGCCACCCACTAGGGGGGTAGCAAACTGTCACTGGCAACCAGGTGTAGCAATCTGCCTCTATTATTCGAGTGCATAAAAGCTATGGCCACTCTAAAAGATTGTAGGTATCTTAATAAAATGTATTCAAGGGGTATCGCGCCTCAAGGGCAGATCTTAGCTACTGAGTTTCCAACACGAATAATCTATCGTCGTTCTAGAGCCAACAAAGCCGCTTCAAACCTCTTCCTTGGCCTTCTTCCTGTCATCCAGCTCAACCTGTTCAACACTCGCAGTTTCGATATCCTTCTTTTGGTATTGGGGCAACTCGTCATTGCGAACACCGGCAACGGCATGCTCAAAAGCACGTCCCCGCTTCTCCGGACCAAACATAGTGGTAAATATGATACCGAGAGCGATGATTGCTGTAGCAACACCCATCACAGGTCCGTATGCCTCCACCTTGTCGCCGTTTTTGAGAGTGACAAATGTCTTTTCCGCGACCGCATTTACTATCTGAGCTGAAGGCGAGCTCACCATATTACCCAGCTGGTAGGTAAGGCCGGGGAACGAGGATCTGAAGGCCGGGGGAGACAATTCGTTGAGATGAATTGGAATCACGCCCCATGCGCCCTGAATAAAGAACTGAATCATAAAACCTGACGCACTTAAACCTCCCTCGGTGGTGGGCAGGATCCAGGCTGGGATGAGAAGAGCAGACATGAAGGCTGAGAGACAGATAGCACGTCGACGACCCACGAATTGACTCAAATAACCGATGATTGTACCACCAACGCAAGCACCAGTCTTCATGAGGATAGAAGCACGAGAAGCAGCAGCGTTCTCGAATTCTTTCTGTTCAAGCATGAAGGTGGTGTACGAGTCTTGAGAAGTGTGGGAGTAGTAGTTGAACCAGGTCATAAGGAAGCAGCAGTAAATACACATCTTCCATTCGGCGAGAAGCATCTTTTTGCAATCTTGCCAGAAAGCACCAGGCGAGGCAGACTTTTTGCCTTTGGCGCGGGCCTCGAGGAATTGTCGAGATTCGGGGAAGAAGATACGGACGATACCAACGGCAATGGAAATTCCAGCAGCGATCCAAAAGACAGTCTTCCAGCTTTCGGTACTACCACCAACGCCAAGATTGGCGCATGCAGCCAAGACGTAGCCGAATGAATACCCCTGCTGAAGGATGCCGGACATCAAGCCTCGAGCGTTGGAGCTAAACGATGTTAGAACGGGAATAATAACGACTCCAAAACTTGGCAGACTTGGCATGTCAAGTCTTTTTGGATTAGGTAGGGTAAACTTACGGACACGACTCGAGGGCCATGGCAATAGCGTTGCCATAAACACCGCCCATGAACAGACCAAAAAGACTTCGCACAGCAAGGAACTGATTGAAGGTGGTACTGTAGATGGTAGCGATTTGTAGAACACCGAGGATGATCATGTTGAAGACCATGGGCCACTTGCGTCCCCACTTGTCACCAGCGAGACCGAACACTGCGGCACCGACAGAACGGAGGAGGAGTGTGAGGGTGATGGCTGTTGTAACAGAGGTTTTGCTGACATCATAGTAGAGTGACAGCTTCTTGGTCTGGATTGATAAGGCGTGGAAGTCAAAGGCATCAGCGGTCCAGGCGCAGAAGCCGACGAGGAAGAAGACCCAATCCTTGCCGGACAGTTGAGCCATGAGACTGACAGGATTCTTGATAGGGTCTGGGTCCCTCCATTCTGTCGTTTCTTCACCATGTTCGTTTGTGATGACGACTCGCTGCTTCCAGATGAAGAGGTCGGCGAAGGCCTGCTTGGCTGTAGGAATGACGCCCTTGACCACAGGGCCAGCGGACTCACCAGCTGACGGTTGTTGAACCATTTTAAGAATACTCGAGGATGGTAGAACGAGGTTGTAGAGAAGGGGAAGAGAGAAGAGAGGAGACAGGAAGGGAGGAGGTGGGTGGCTTGAAAACTCAATGGAGAGAAGGAGAGAAAGAGGGAAGGAAGGAGGGGGTCCTTATATCCTGCGAGCTGCCACCATCTAACAGGTAGGTAGGTACTACTAACATACTAACCCAGCAGTGACGCCGTAAAAGATCAACACTGCACAAGACTGTACTCTGCAAATTATTGGCATCTCCGATTCATGCAGCACATTCATTACACGGCAGCTGCATCGCATAAAAACCGGTACTAATTTAGTGGCTGACAGAAATGTTAGATCAGCTTTCGTAAGGATATAGCCTAAGCGTGTGCTAATATTTTCGTCTGATCTATATCAAATCCCTATCTTTTTGCGACCTGCCTGTACGGTTCCAAAACTACTGTATCAGACATCCTAGCTCCGCACTAGAACTAGATAGTACACATGTAAGTAGTAGCGGTAACATACTTGAACCAACAAGTCCGGCTAGGGTGACAGCAAACGTGGGGAGTTGGACAAGTTTGGGGAAGAAGAAGAAGCGGATCATGCCCAGTAACAGAGAAGTGAGGGGGTGCATGTCCTTGTTTCTTCCCTTCTGGTCTCGTTTCCCCGCAGGATAGACTATAGAATACGGGGGAACAAGATTGAGTCAAGTGCGGGTGAGAACGGAGGAGACATGGGGACGACATGGGGACATGGACATGGGGACGGGGACGGGGCATGGTTGTTTGTTTCACTGTGATGAGGATGGTTGTGCGGGGGAAGCAGCAGAGAAAGAACAAGAGGGTTGGTTGATGGCGGATCCGCAGATGATATGGCCTGCAAATACAGCGATGATGATATAGACAAGGTTGACAGACCGATGAGTTGGATGGTGTTCCTTCATAGTACAGTATCATGTTAATGTATCTCAAGTATGACGATGTGGTCCCCTCCATAGGTAACCTCTTTCACAAAGGTTGTAGATCGTGGAATACAATTGGTCGACTCCAAAAGCTATTAGCTCATGGGAATAAACGACCTAATAAGAAAACCAACATGTCAGAAACTACTACCGAAAAAGAAAAGGTGTGTGGAGGTGCAAAAGTGCAAATGCGGAGAGACCGTCAAATGCAGTCTATCCATAGCTTGCTTGCTTCCTTCTCGGCAAACCGGCACGGTAAAAATACTTAGGAATCACGTCTTGTGGGAGTTCGAAACGACACCAACGTCCACTATTAATTGCCGATCCTCCAACGCTAGACCCCGGAATCTTAGGCTTATCCAGTTTAGGGTTTTAAGGCTCGCCTAGTCACCTCATGGTTATTCTTAAGCTTATGTATGTACTGAGAAATACGGGGCCAATACACCCTCATTTTATATCCCAGGCCAGGCTGTTGCATTTCCAAACGGAACCTTTACTCCCCGCTTATGAATTATAATTCCCGTAGATAAGAAGAGGTCATTTTGAATCTAGGTTATAGTTCCCTTATTATCTAGTATTCAAATTTGGAGATACCACAAAAATGCCTAGAAACGCCCAGCGTCTATATCTCTTGTCTACCCGCCTTGGCGATGGGAGCTTACACTAGCGGGCTTTTTCTCCCTGGTTACATTCAATCATGGAGTCGTTGGTTACATTCGTCCTGCAAAAGGTCACAGAGACGAGCGAATGGAAATAATACCTCGTTGGTCCATGCGTTTCCAGTTCCAGCTGCTGCCTGAACTGCCTGCCTGCCCGTGAACTACATACAGTCTGGGTAGTCTAGTAGTTGATCATCGGCATTTTTGTTCCCTCTTGGTAGTAGATCACTTGGTCGGGATGATATCACTAGTCTACACTAGCCCTGTGGCTGACTCGGGAAATACTAGACTTGGCGTTGGGGAGATTTCTAATATTGGGGAAATCAGCTTCACTAGACCCTAAATCATATCATATGATGTCGCCAAGATTATTTGCAGCGAGAGAACCTGTTGTTATATACAGTCAAGAATTCTCTGCGGGATGAAGGAAAAGAGAGAAAAGAAAAAGAGAGGACAAAAAAACAAACAGAGAAAAAGACTGTTTCCATTATCAATTGGGGTCATCTACGCCCATACGCGACATGGTACGACGACATGCCCGATCCCAGTAGACCAGTTGACCAGGGTACACCTTCATTGCTTGGGGAATCGCGGGGCTTAACTTCCTATTGAGTCAAGACGTTACACTAAGATACCCTTGACATTTGATTCAATATGATTGGGCTCTATCAGAGACCTCCGCAAAGGCGTAGCTACTAATAGTGCATAGAAGTCTTTGGTCGTACGATCTCTCCAAAGTTGCCGCAGATATGAGAAGACTTTGGGGTTCAAGATGAACAAAACTCGTCCAAGTACAAGTACAAGCATGAAAAGCCAACGTTAGTCCTGAAATGCTTGCTTGGCATGGGGTTAGCCGGGGTTAAGAACTGGGGAGACCACTAGTGTAAAGTAGTCCTAGTGATGGAGATGGTTCAACTCGCTCTACAGATCTAGAGCCGTGTTCTGCACAGACAGGCGAGACACAAAATATGGAAAATGTCGGAAACACAATGTAACGGTACCTAAACACGACTCGAATAGCTAGTCTAGACTCATGAGGGGCTGATGGTACGTTCGCTCTAGAATACCACAAACACGGGCATCCTGGACCCTGTACTTTCTCACACGGACGTGGGACTCTACATATACGCACTACCCAGAGGAGACCGAAGAAGCTGCCCAGAACTTTTCTTTGTGACTTTCTCCACGTGTTTCCCCTTCTCCAACTTCCCATGCCTTCATTCATGTCTACAAGTCGGAGAGCTTGTGTTGCAATGCTCCATCAACACATATTCACGGAAACACATCACTTTGGGATCGGATCTTTTCGGAAAATGGGTGGTTCTATCGAATGTTCCTTAATGCGGAAAGTCATGATCATGAATTTGTGGATAAGCTATGTTGTGGAGGGCAAGTCGAGCAGGCTACTCGGTCTGCAAGTCCGTCGCATTGTGAAACCCCATGATTTGATCTAGATTTTTCTCTCACAAGGGTCCATGTGTTGTAAACTCTGATTGACATTCCTCAACTGAGGGATCCCCGGATTCAGTTCCTCAGTATCGCCTGTCGTGAAATGGAGCTGAATCGATGTGGCATATTTGGGTAATACAAGTGAAACACGGTTCGCGATGAAACTTCCCATAGGCTTTGAAACCTTGAGAAACAGATGCGATCAACCAAATTGATTTGATTTGACTATGCATTCGTATGAGAAGTCATGAAATCTCTAATGAAGATTTTGGTAGAAAACCCATGATAGGATGCTGATCTGGGAGACGGAGAAATCACAACCTCAGGACACGAGGGGACCCTGACGAGGTATGAAAAGGTAAATCAATAGTGTTTGTTTATCAACTCGCCACTTTGATGTGATGTAGAGTCTGCCATACGAACACCACAACACAACTCATAAGTTGCGGCATAGATAACAGTTTCACTTATTCCAGAGTTCTCATCTTCACTTTCCTCTTCAAGACGTTTGGCCGTTGCTATTCCATTCCCGGCTTATCTATCTACTCCAAGACTGTGGAGTTGAGAACATGGTAAAACGTGGGGGCTCCATGGGGTTTGAGTAGATGACTCAGCATCCCACTTAACAAAAAGACGGGATGAATTGAACGAGTGGAGATGGACCTCTTTAAAGTCAAGTAAGGCTCTCATATCCGTCTTGGCCAGAGGTTTGTATTTCGAGTTGGATTGGAGGAATTTATCAACTCCTCAAGGATGAAACCATGGTATCGGAAACGACGTCAAACAAAGCAAAGCGAGTGAAATAAGAAATGAACAGGATATATACAAACCAAACTGTATACCCGTTGTCTACTGCAAGTCAATGGCTAAGACATAAATGTCACCATTACAGAGCCTTAATCCTGACCAAGAGCCAAGAAATGCATCGTGTTCGGAGTTTGCCGTATATCGTCACTTCCATGAGCACATCTTATCAATCAGATCAAAAGTTCTCAGTTACCTATGTAGGGATATATATCCACTCCCAATCAACGCAAGGCATGAGGCTCCACGAGCAATCTCAAAGACGGACGGACAAGGCCAACATGAGAGGCTTGACCATTGTCGGTCATTCTTGGCCCAATGTTTATAGATACTTATTCTCACGAATTTCGCACTCCATCATGTCTGTCACAGATCAGTAACGGTGCTACCTCGGTCCTTAGCTGGGACCTCTTTGACGAGATCAAGGCCCACACTAAACTTCCCATTATCCTCAAGGGTATTACCACCGCCGAGGATGCTCTTCGAGCTGTTGAGGCTGGAGCCGATGGTATCTGGCTCTCAAATCACGGCGGTCGCCAAGTGGACTACTCTCCCTCTCCCCTCGAGATCGCTTACAAGATCCGTCGCAATGCCCCTGAAATCTTTACCAAGACCGAGGTTATTGCTGACAGTGGTATACGCTATGGTAGCGATGTCATCAAGCTGTTGGCGCTTGGTGTTAAGGCTGTTGGTATTGGCCGTCCGTAAGTATTCCCAAGACAGCGATGAATTATCTGATACTAACATCTCACAGTTTCATGTACCCCAACGTTTACGGTGTCGAAGGTCCCAAAAAGCTTATTCAGATCCTCAATAGCGAGATTCTCGCCGATGCTGCTCAGATTGGTATTACTGATCTTCACAATATTCCTTCCAAGGTGGTGAGTAAAACCGGGATGCTTGTGAAAAAGAACCATATGCTAACGATTGTGCAAGCTCAACACCCGCGCACTGGAGCGCGATGTTTACCTGATGGATGAAAACTAGGATCTCTAAAGGAATTTGACACAGTGACAATCAATGTGTACTTCGAAATGACTTGAATAGATTCGCATTAGCATGTAAATATGTTGCACGTAATATGTATATGCCTCCAATACTAGCCCCTTAGTCCCATGTTCCCCTAACCACATTTATCTTGTATATGAAAACATATCACTCATCAATGACCATCGAGTAGGATCAACTATGAGGTATCCAGCATGTCAACTAGACAGAACTTCCAATCATCTAGATTAGGCACACTTGGGTTCTACTTTGCTCTATATAATTATTTAGCACTCTCCGTCGCGCGTACTTCTTGGGCACATCAAAGTCCAATCGCCCAATACGTTCGAAATACGCTCCAGATTTCCGAACTACGATCGCCTCTGAAGAAACTATTGTGTCAGGGTCGACGATGGTTGACTCTTCAAACTCTTGCACGTCGACAAATCCTCGCTTCTTGTGCAGGGCGTGGAGACCCAACAAGAGTATCAGTAACCTGTTGAATGATTTTGGCATGAGATTCTCCGCGTCAAACTCGAAATTGACCGCGTACTTGTCTTCACTATTTTTTACGAGATGCACGTGGCAGGTGAATACTGGCCGTTTGACTGTCGATACAATATCGCTTTCTGTAAGATCCCTTTCCAAGTCAACAGAAATTAAAGGTGCTTGGATCCGTAAGGAGCGCTTCTCGGGCGTGTCGAGGTTGATAGGGTTCCGATTCGCTGGAAAGACGTCTTTCCTAGCAAATCGAATGAATGAATGCGATACTGGGACGAACCAGATATTTAGGCATCTAGAGGACCATGACCATGTCGGAACGCCTGGGAGTGCTTGGTCGGCCTTGGAATATGAGTTTTTCCACAGCAAACCGTCGGCAAGCCGGGAGCGGAATACACCTGCGAAGTACTCGTCACCATGAATATGAGAAAGACGAGCAGCCAAGCCCTGGATGGCAATCAGGCGATCAGATTCAAATGTAAAGCGCATCTTGGAGTACATGCTAACAAGGTTTGTCCAGGCCTCTCCCATGGCATGGTCGGGGTCTTGTGCAAGGCTGATCTGGGATGGGCCAGATGTCGGGTCTCCCTGTGTTTCATCTGGATCATTCCCGTATGTGATGTCTTTTGCCGTACCATTACACTGCCAGATAAGAGTGTGCCTCGACCAATGAAGAGTTCTAGGCGAAAGCACTGCCTCTTGTAAGCACCAGCCTCTTGACCGTAAAGGTTCAGACGACCAGTCCTCAGAGGGCGGTGGCTTTGGTAGGCTCAAAGATACGTGCTCTTGTCGATCTACCCTAACAGCCAAGGTACAAGTGCTGAGCGCATATTTCCGAGCTTTTTGTTCAAGGTAGAGGCCTTCACTGCTGTCGGAAGCCGCTGATGCGGAGATGAGGCACTTCGAGTGTAAGTAATAGGATCCGATGCGGGGTGCCTCTTTGTTCCAGTCGTCGAGATACTGGTCACCCGCGTCTGGTTGTATGATACACACCGCGTCGACCCAAAGATATCGGAATCCCAGTATACGTGTGACTTGTATGGCCTCTCTAATAGTCTTTGGAAGAATGTCGACCGCAAAACCCTCTCGACGCTGGGGCGTCGTCGCGCGAGTAGTTCTGGCCGAGTTGTTAGTGATACCCCAGCAGTAACTCAGCGTCAGATAGCTAGGACGGTGGTGTCTTGGAAGGTCCTCAGAAGTGACGATCAATCGAACGTTTTTCTCGTCCCCGGTATCAACGTCTATCAGGCGGGTCGGAGAAACCATTGTCGCATCCTGCCTGAACCATCCGACATCACACTCCTGATGAATATGGCGCTTGTTGACACAATCATGAATCTTGGACTGTATCTCACTCAGTATGGAAGGGCTCAGACATTCGCTCGGGGAAATTGGGGCCGCGGGCTGCGTCTGTCAACCTCTTGGAGGATCATGCTGAGGTGGCTAACTCACAGCAGACTCGTTACCTAGTCCAAAACGATTCACCGTAAGTATGGGGAGGAAAAGCACGCTTCCGATATAGAATCTGATGACTGCGGGCGATGTGATGTGTCCCGAGTCAGAGTCGTCGCGTCCAGGTGTGCTCGCGAGATCGATGGAGCTCTTCTTTGGCAGCCAAAGCGTACATGGGCCGGTTGGAGGGACGTCGAGGTTTACAATCCCGAGGCTATAGTATACCACCGCGCGAAAGGTTCGACATGGATAACAGGATACAGCTGAGGCTTCAAGTTCTGCAAAAGAGTTGTGGTGTTCAATGGCGATCGGGACTTCCAGAGGCCATTCCTCGTATCTCCATGGTATGCGCTGGCAGACATGGCACCTTTCCTTTGGTTTGCGAGCTTCAGAGATCAATTTAGACATGGTATGCGATGAGGTTGGGGACGTTGAACCATGAATCAAAATGGAGATCGCTGGTAACAAGTAGAATAACTACCTAATCGAATGTGTGCTGAGACATGCAGTTAATGAAGCTGACCAATCATTCCAGCTCTCGAATTTTAGGGCTTCACACAGGGCAGAAACTCAATGTCTCTATATGAGGAAAAGAATACTCTCAGGGGTTATGAGCTTGTTGTTGTCGAGCCTTCCTGTTTGTGGTTTGACACCCGCATAGCCATTGCCTCGTAGAAAGTGGTAGAACTAGACAACACACTTCCTGCGTCTTCAGAACTCTGACGTTTCCCCCAACACATTGAAGCTTTTAGAAGAAGCTTTTTATACTGACCCTACGCGATGAGCGTAAACACTATTAAAGTTGAATTATAACGAACACAAGGTTCCTGGACACCCGGGTGACAAAGGTTATTCGCACAGTAACCAGAATACTGTCAAGGTAACCTGCACACTTTGTCAACAACTCAACAAGTTGACTGATGTTTAAATAGGATATAAGGGTTCGAATTGCTTCTATCTCATAGTCGTTCAAAGCCTTACATCGCCTGATCGGATCCTGAACTTTACTGCCCAAGACCGTGAAGGACGGGCAAGAAGATTGGCCAAGATACATTTCCTCCCATACCAACTTTACTCTTACAAGACTAGCGACAGAAACCAAAAAGCAGCAGCAGCAGTAGGTTTATTTATATGACACATTTAAATTGGAGATACTGACTGACACATTTTGATAGCCGAAGAAAATGCCTAAAAAAACAAGCAAAAGCCGATTTAATCCGTACGGCAGACCAGGGCGGCCTAGTGATCCAGGTACCTATGCAAGCGGTGCTTTTGAAGGAGGAAGTTCAGCTAGATATGGATTCTTTTACCAAGAGCACCTGATGAACCCAAGATACCCCGGTCGAAGGTATCAATATCAGAACCCGGGACAAAGTTATGGGAACGGAGCATGGGGACCTCCCCTGCCACCATTCCCTGGCTTTGCGCAAACTGGATACCCTCCGGCACCATTTCAAAGCACCTACATACCGGCAACGCCCAGCTGTCATTACCAACCACAGGGCGGCCCCGGAGCATACTATCAGGGTCATCAACCTCGTCCGCACCAGCCTCCCCCCTCTTATTCAAGGTCTATCCCCGTGAACCCCATCGTGATGGTCCAGTGTGTCACAGTCAAACTGGATGACAAAAAGGACATGCGGGTATATAACACTTCTAGAGGAAATGGCCAGAAAGAGAACTTCTTCTCCAAATTGAAAGCCGGCACAAACACCTGGGCTGCATTTGTCGATGGCTCCAATGCTTCGATGGTGGCTTTGAACGAGATGTTCCCACCGGGAAAACACAGAAGCGTAATCATCAAGTGCCACGACAACTAGTGAGAAAGAGGTGAAGTTCGTGCCGATTGAGTTGACAGCAACATCGTTGGGGTACCGGCCTCGAACTTGTTCATTCTATGATTGTTGCAACAGTTTATTCAGAACGTACCCTCATCGTCCGTGGATGCGACAACAGTTGCGGCAATCGTCTTCTGCATATCTGATCTCGTTTTGGTTGCTGTGCTTTTGAGGTTGTTATGAAGAGGAAGAAAAAGAAAAGCAGTAAGTTTCTCTGTTGTGGATGAATACATTTCTTTGTGGTTCTTTTTCTTTCAGGCAGCTTTGTTTTGCGCGGGGTTGAATGGTTGGTTTTTGTTATTTGCTGGTCTACGGGTACAGCCTTGATCTTTCGAGTCGGTAAAAGAAATACCATCATCACTGGCCATTAACCACCAAAGTTTTGAACTTCAATACCAACCCGACAAATGACTGTTTTCCCAACAACTTTTAAAGCCGCCTATAATGAACGCTACAGACGAACTATGCAACCCCTCTGGTAACCCTACTGTTGATGCTCCTGACCAAGACCTAGGCACTCAACTCCAGAGTCCTGGCCTAGGAGAAAGAAGGAGGCCTGGAAGGCCTTTAGGATCCAAGAATAAAGCCAAGAACATGATACCACCCGCTGAAGG
Organism: Fusarium palustre; assembly: GCA_014899045.1. Classification (NCBI taxonomy): domain Eukaryota; kingdom Fungi; phylum Ascomycota; class Sordariomycetes; order Hypocreales; family Nectriaceae; genus Fusarium; species Fusarium palustre. The sequence goes on from JAAVUH010000087.1 coordinate 153,815, forward strand.
CCTGGGACTCCGGAACAGAACCGTCTTTCTTCCATGGAGCGAAATCGACATCAGCGACAGCAGTGACGACGATAAAAATGAGTTCAAGGACATCCACGACAACGGGAGTGAATGGGAGGACGATACTTCTAACTCTGAAATCAAGTACGAATCTAATGCCATATCCGAACAGCGGCAAGCATATCGAAAGGGAGTTCGGCAGATGACCCAACTACTCCAAAGCCAAAGCCCAGTCACAGAAAGCGGCACCGAAGCTCAGCGTGCATTGTTTCCTCCTCACGCTAGTCGACGTACTGCCGTCTGGAACCAAGTCAAGGAGGATAATCTCAACAATCGTTGGGAAGATAGCCTGGAAAAGGCGGCCATGCAGCATTACTCTAAGGGGGCTAATAGTCTATTGGTGGCGTGGAAGATGTCTCTGCAACTCTTCAGGATCGATCCTCTCGCATTGGTTTCTATGTACCGGCACATGGACTTTGACAACAGCAACAACGACTGCTTCGAATACCACGGAGAAACTAAACGCAATCCACTCTGGACACAGGAATTCTGCAGAAAGCTCACACGAATTATGGCTCATCCTCTATTCGCCAACGACAGCGATCATCGTTTTATCCCTATTCTCATTAGATGGACTGTGATTTGCAGGGCCGATGATGGTCATGGTTTCACAAAAACGGAGCAGGAATTACTTGACGACGCTCATTGCGGGGACTTCCGCCCATCAGATGGATCAGAGTCCATGGTGGAGCGTTTTCGAAGCTATCAACAAGGGCGAAAGGACAGTGGTCACATCGTGTCCAGACATGCGCAACTGATGTCTCGAATTGCGGACCTTTCCGAGAAAATCAAAAGAGAATCCCTTGGGAGCTTCGCCCCTGTCAAGACTCGAGATCTGACTGTCATCATCGAGGCTCTGGATAGCCTTGAACGTCACACTGCCAACATCACCTGCGAAACATATTTTCTAGTCTATTCCGCCAGCAAAGGATCTAGAGTCTATCCTGCGGGGTTGTGTGAGCTTGTTGAGGCGTATAAGACATCTTGGATCAACCTGGAACGACGCAGAATGGCCGACTATACCCAAATTCTGCTGGCCGACATCGCAACCACTGAACAAGCCAATGAAGCCGCCGCTGCTATTGAAGGACCGGTGGAATACGATATATATCAGGCACAGTGTAGCCCTATCCAGGCGGACGATCATGGAGGAAAAATAGTTTCCGAAGCCAGCAGTCTGTCACGAAATGCTGACGGAAATTCCCCCCAGGATCACCGCCCGAGCCGTTCGCCATTGAACTTTGAAGACGGTGAAATACCAGAAAATGCCGAAGCACCAGCTCCCATCCACACTGATTATGATCACCTACACGAATCCCGGAGGTCCTTGATAAGAATTGGTCACAGTTGAGGAGCCCTACCACAGAGTGAGCCCTTGAAGCCTCCAGAGGTCGCTCCAACACAGTCTTGCGAAAGTGACTTTGATCTGAATCAAGGAGTTGACAAATTGCTGCTGTCTTGTTCCGCACCCAGCATTGAACATATCGAACCGAAAGCGCCAGAAGCGCTTATGACACTCCCATATAACAGGGACCCTTACCGAGACCCTGCTGGTTTTTACGATAACCACTATAAGAACGATGCGAATGGTAGTTTCCGCAATGTGGATGAGTTCTTCAATAGGCCTAACCGGAACGAAAAACCCAGCATTGAGGTATCCATGACTACTCGAACTCATGAAACTCTAGGCAGGTATAAGGAGCCGATGTCGTTACCAAGTCGGATGCAAAAGAGAGACTTCAACGGCATCCAGGGGGAAGATCATCCAAAGAGAAGAAGGACCTATGGATCTAACAGGAGCAAAGTTCGACAATCTGACGGAAGGAACAGCACCAGCGAACGTCGAGGTTTCCATCAGCCGCAACGATCTCAAGCTGTACAGTTACAGCCACCCACTGCTTCAAAAGCATGGCAATTGGAACAATGGTATAGGAGGTAGTGAATCCATGAAGTGATGATAAAGACGTGGATGCTGTGCGCCAACAGGGGAAGAACTGAAATTTATAATGTTTCGAGTTTACTTTTCACAAAAGCAAGCACTTTCGGCCGTTGATTGTATGCAAGATCAATTGCCCTTTTCATTTTCGTTTTATCATTGTTCGTAGTATGGCTTGTCAAAATGGGTAGTTTTCATGAACAGATTCGGGTGCTCATTACATTCTCTCTTAAAACTACGTGATCAGGTCCATCGCATGAAAACCGGTACTGATTTAGGGGCTGATAGAAATGTTAGGTCAGCTTTCGTAAGGATATAGCTTAAGAAGGTTCTAATATTTTCGTCTGATCTATATCAAATTCCTATTTTTTTGCGACCCGCCTGGTGATACTAACCCACCTCATGAAGAGAGGTGTTGTAAATTCTCTCTACCTTGGTCATTATATTGAAATACCGGCTATTGATGTCACCTACCTCTTATTCTTTAAATCTTAGGATTAGCTCCATGCCTCTTGACCGGAGCTATTTTGTGCAGCCGTTTACCTTGCAAGCCCACTCCTCACTCCCCCTTTAATCACTACCTCCCCATCCTCAGTCTCTCTATTTCTCTCTCTCTCTATTTCTTTCTTTCCTTCTCTCTTCCTAAATAGACACATCATCAGTACCAGTCCTCAATACAGAAGATGCCGCCAGCCCGCTCTGTTCCACGAGGACGCTCTGTTCCACGAGGACGCTCTATCCTATGGGAGCGATCATCGAATGCGCCAAATAGGAATCATCCACCTGGTACGTAACTGATATCATCGGCGCACACCCTACGACTCCAATTCCGATGTTCATCAAGCTCATAACTCTTTGGCTACACACTCAGGTACCCGAGATCAATTCGAGCTCTCTCGTCTCCTTGAAGACTCCAAGCGTACCATTTCGCGCATGCAGTACGATTTGGACCGGATGCATGATACTCAGCGGGAAACAGCTAGTCTCAATGGCGAGCTCCAGGATTACAACAACCAGTTGAGAGGAAAAGTCGCCGATCTCCGAGCACAGCTATCATACGCTACCCAAACTCTGACTGCTCAAATTTGGGAGCAGGTCGACATTGCCAGGTCAGCTGCATCGTCCGCGAGAAGACTCCGGGAAGTGGTAGACCAGCAGAAGAAAGCCATTCACAAAATGCAGGAAGAGAAGAATGCGAGCGACAAAAAGAATCAGACGCTCGAACAAAGCCATCCATCGATGCCTTTGAAACCGATTGGAGCAAAATCGGAAGCAAAAAAGACAACGGCACAGAAGAGGCGCAAGACAAAGCGCGAGAAACGTGAATCGGAGCGTGAGAGGCAGGAACTGGAGCGCCTCTCTGCTCCTGGTCCTGGTCCTGACTTTATTCAAGCTCCCGTCACAGGTCCAGCTCCCACGTCAGTTCCTCCAGTACTCATCGATCTTTGCGATGGCACTCGGGTTGAGTAGTTGAGTAGTATTCAGAAGAGTAATAACTCTTTGGGTCGGCATGAAAGGACACTGAAGCATGCGGAGGGATCAGCATTACCATGGAGAGCTTCACATAGCAGAAGAAGCACATAGCGAGAGAAGATCAATACCAATTGCCCTATTATTGTGTCACTACGTATAACGTGATTCGTCGGTTGGCTCCGTGTCTGTATTGGTTTATCACCATAATGCCCCTTGGCACTTCACCATAAATCATTGTTTGTCTTGCAGATCAAGCAAATCACACTCGTATATCTGGCCATCTCTCGCTTAGAGGACAAGGACACTTCTACTATTGAAGAATTTAAATTTATTTATTCACTGACTCCTTCTGTCTTCTTGGTCTTTATAGTGGCTCCACCAATTGTGCTTAGACAGGCTTCCAGGCTGCCAGGGTAGCGGTGCCGAAAATTGTGGATCAACGTCTACCGAGACAATGTTGCATCCGGAAACCAGAGCCCCACAAACTCGGAGGTCAATTTGACTTCATCTGTTGTCATTCACCACCACAATGTGTATTTTATACATGGCAACAACTAAGCTTGGCAAGTAATACAAGAAATTCCAAACATAGGAAAAAGGCAAAGGAAGAATAGTATTTATTATCAGATGCCAGGGGAAAAAAAGAAGAACCGTCATGAAACTCTACAGGGGTTGTCTTACAGCATTGTGACTTAGTTCTACAGGACCCATAGTAGGGCATCACTCGTCAGTAGCATAGGGAATTCCTGCAATAGAATTCTAGACCCGTCCGCTCATGATTCCTTGCCGCCCAATACCTTCATTTAGTAACCACGAATGTGTCAAGGTGACAATGGATCAACGATATCGATCACAGCAGGACGTGTTGGAGGTAGTGCATCTGGCAATAAGGAGAGATGGGATGGTAAAAGCTTGGTATAAGGTCCGGCTAGTATAGTTAGAGGCAAAAATATCATTCGCATAAGACATAGACTTCTGGATATGCACCATTGAACCCAGAATATCAGTGTCTGGATGATCATAATTTAGTTATTCCCATGAGCGTCGACCTGACGGCTCGTAGTCCCTACACAATGACTTGATCCACTTCTAGATCCGATTCCCTTCCGTCCATTACATTGTTCATCTCGCACGGTCCCTTGCCCATGACAGTGTACGCAGGGCTTCAAACATCAAAACTCCATGATCTTCCATCTGTTGGTCGTCAGCGACTACGGATTAGGATATACGAATAGTAAACTTACTTCGAAAAGCACGAACAGGCGCAGTTGTAAACCGAGAATTAAAGCTACGGCGCCCAGTGAGAGATCCCCAGCGAACGTTGTCGATCTCAGTAAAAGGGGATTCGGCTTTGGGCGCTACACTGAACATTATTCCGCCAACTGAAGCAGAAGGATTCATTGCCTTGACCTGGCGGTAAGCCTGGAGGAGCGTTTCTTCACTCTCAACCCGAAATGCGATGGTTTTCGAGGTGTTGGGCACCTTGGTGAACACGTCATGCTGAATGCCGCCACCACGACTGTTACTGTGAATTGCAAGACCCGGAGGGGCACGACTTCCGGTACGTCCGACAGATTGAAGGACCATACTGTCCACCATGGTCAAGTGACGGGGGGGACGATAGCTATCGTAGTAGGGACGCCTCCAAGGCCCGTACCGGGGACCAAGGGGAGGCTCGTTCGCCCCAGTGTTGAAGTTCTCAGAGCCAACAGTAGGAGTATCTTCCTGTTGCACCATGCCTTCGGCGGACTGCACATTTTCGTCAAGAGCACAGTCTCCCACTTGAGCTACCGGCTGCACATTCTCTTCAAGGGCGATTTCCCCGGCTTGAGCAACGGGTTGCATCACAGTGGGGTCCTGATTCTCATAGTTCGCATCGGGATAGGACCTGAAGAATGATGGTTGCTGTGGCTGGTTATAGGTAACACCCCAGTTACCGTACGGTCGGGATCGGTAGCTGGACCTACGGTTGGGCGGTCCCTTGGGCATCGTGAAGTATGTCGGTGCGATGTCGACTGTAGAACTGTGGGTGATTGAAGAGACAGAATCAAAAGGGGGAAGTGTGGGAGAAGTGAGTGTTGTTTTGAAGCGAGGAGAAATCGCGTGCTTGGGTGCCTAGAGGTGAATTTTGGTGCGGCTTTCTAAATCGAGGCAGGAGCAAACCCGCTCCTGCTTTCCCCTTTAATGACTGCTTGTGATCAATCTTGAATTAGGTAATCCGTCTTGGTATTGAACGACTTGAAGAGCCTAACCTGATCATCTCATATGATCTATTAATATTTGAATAATACGTACGACATCATGGCTCTTGCTTTTTTTGGGGTGGACTACTAATTATTGAACTACTTGTGAGGCGCCTAGGGGCTCAGGGTTAAAGCTACCTATTCAACCCAATCCTGTAGCTCGTCCCCAACAATAGTTTCCAAGAATGCCAACTTGGACTGCTTCTCAGCCAAAAGCTTCTTCAATGTTGTTATTTCGCTCTCGTACATCCTGGCTTCGAAAGGGTGGATATTCTGAAGATGTTGTGATTTCCTCCTCTCCTCGACAAGGTCTTTTCTCAATCTGTCATTCTCATTTGAAAGGTCTTTGAGTCTGTAAGTCATGTCATCCTGCACATGTGTCAAGCCAAAGTTTTCGTCTTGAACGTCGTCGAGTTCCCCCTCAAGATTATTGATCTCGATGCGCTGCTGATCCATGACTTGTTGTAGTTCTCGGTTCTCCTTTGTGAGTTTACGAATCTTTTGCTTTTGGTCTCGCCTCTTATCCTGTAGCTCTGAAGTTGCAATATGAAGCTTGTGGTTCTCCATGAGAATTTCGTTTGTTATGCCTCCGACCGTCAACCGATTTACTTGTTCTTTCAAGTCGTGGACTGCCTTCGCATAGCTGGCGCATTTGCAGTGTTCGAGCTTCAGGGTTTTGATCTCTTCTCTGAGGCTTAATATTTGCGTTTCCATGATTTCTTCCAAGTCCCGGTACTTCTCATCTAGAAGGGCAACATTGACTTGGGGGTCGGCGACGTCTTGAGACGTGTTGTCACCACCAACACGGCAGCGGGTGTGCCTTGGCTATAGGCAATTAGAAATTCTCTTCAATTACTGTAGGTATCTCGAATTCGAGTTACAGTTTCATCTTTATTCAGCTCATTTTTAATTACACAGGCTTCGCTGCCGCTGTCACCCATATCGAAGGCCATTGTAGTTGTGACGATGGTTGCAAGTAGAAAGATGGTAGACAGCTAAAAGCCACATCCTAACCCGTATATGTACGAGAATAAAACAGATAGTGAATGAGTTTGGAAAAAAATACATCCAAATTGACTTGATTTGACAAACTATGGTAGTAAAGGCCATTCCACAAACAAAGAGGCCGCTGTCGAAGCAACGTGCAGGCATCCAACACTGAATGTTCCAAATTCACCCAGACAATGGAGTTATATGCTGCACTCTTGAAATGTTCGTCCTTCCAATATTCCCTTCTAATCTTGCCAGCAATAGCGCCGTTTGGTCGCAAAACATCATCCGCCCCCTGACCACGACTCTACTACCAAACTTCCAGAAACCATCATTATGGCCAGGGCCGACAGGTCCAGCGCCGCCGTTGTTTGAGCCGTCTTTACTTGCTGCTTTGTAGAGAGGCCTCAATTCGATCCTGTCGCTTTCAGCACTCCAGAAGCGACGATGGACTGACAAACTTCCGAGACTGTTTGATCTCGACATCCCCGAAGCGCAGCCAGCCTTTTTTGTCACCCTCGACTTCCGCAGTGTACTCTTACTCCCGATTGTCCTTTGACACTCTCAAAAGTCGTTGGAAGAACATTCAGAAGTCATGCCGACTTGTTCGGTGCTCGAGGCACTGATGAGGATCATGGGAGTGGAGATATGGGCATAAACCAGGAGGTAATAGACTCCGAGGAGGATTAAATGAACCCAGGGAGAGTGGATGTCAAATTATTCCAAGTCGCTGGCCAAGATAGTGCCAGGTAATACTGTCAGACCATTCGACACTGCGATATACGTAGCTTGAAAAAGGTGAGTCGTTTCGGCTACTAATATTTTTCTCGTTGAGTGTGTCTATTCCGGTGTGTCGGCGCCCTTCTATTAGCGGCAGGCTTGATTCCTGGACCATGAAGAGGAGATAGGTCACACATGGAATTACAGGGTTATCGATAGCACGAAGGCGGCATAATTCAGTCTCATCAAGATTCAACCTTACAACCAATGTCTCTTTCAACTCTTGGATATTGGTTACATATGCATTTGGTAGATCAGTTCTAAGGTATCTTTTTTCACAAACAGGGCGGCAGCCTACATCATATCAGGAGGCCTAGGTGATGCAGACAATGAGTCATAATATCAAATTTACCCTATTAAGTACATGGATATCAATGCCGTCAAATGACTACTTACCTATATAAGCAATAACCTCTTTGTGATATCACCTAGCAGAACACCGGTATGCATATATCCGCAGAATATGACCGTTAGCTTTGTTTCTGACGGATCGTCCCAAGCTGAAGAATAACATGAGGGGTTCTTCCTTTGCGTTAACCTCCTTTCAATCGTTTCAATAAACACCATGCTCTACCTAGGACTGAATGGACGATGACCAGGCGGTAACTCTACGTGTCTTGCATGAAAGACCACTGCCCAAACAACTGTCTGCATCCGATATCTTGCCTAGGTATATAAGACGCCGCTCACAAACAAGATTGATACATCTCACTCTCCCAAACTGCAACAACTCCTGCTCAACTACCCAAGCATATCATCAAAAATGGTAAAACGACGTCTCAGCCACGATGATTGCGCTCGCAAACGACAAAAACCCACAACAGACTGTCGCCAACCACAACGCAGCCCTCATACGACTGATTGGATCCATCACCTACACAATCAGAGCATTTACGAAATTGTAAAGGACATCTACAACAGAATCCAGGATCTCCAAGCCGAAGCAGACGCCAAGCTACACGAGATGTTGCCGACAAGTGACGGACGAGACATGAAGTGGGAGCACTTCACACCCATTCAGCACGCACCAGACGACCCGAAGACTTTCAATGACGCTCTCGCCACGATTAGGGAGTTTGAAAGGAAAGAAGCGTTATGGGAGGAGGAGAATATGGACCTAAGAGAAAAATGCGAGAAACAGACTGAAACGATTCAGGATTACAAGGAGAAAATCAACAAGGTAAAGGAAATGAATCGTGAGATCTTATTCCTGCCTGAAGACGAGGATGAATAAGGAGAATCTCGGAATCAGGTGGTTTCCATATTTGCAAAAGAATATTTGGTAGCTTCCATGTAATTTGACTTGCTGTTTCCCAACCTCATCGGCGCTGGTGCAGTCATCCTCTATGCCACAGGCATCGACCTAAATATGATAGTGATGAGCAGAACCTGCCTATTAGCCACCATAAAATGAATTCTAATCTTCTCTGCTTTATATTGCCCAATACTGTAAATTCTTAGCTTAATCTTAGGTTAATTCCTCACCAGCTCTTAGGACACACATTTTCTTTGCCATCAATTGCGCCCCTGCTACTCCCTATCGACCATGTCTCCAGAGCAAATGAAAGTAGGTAATGAGACTGAAGATTTCCCTGGCGAGGTAAGTCCTGTATGGGGGCGGCGTCGCATGATGCCAATTGACTAACCCAGCACATTCAGTCGTGAGCGGCACCCAGGTTTCTATCTCTTCCCTTCTTCGACAGCAACGCCAATGGGCGCTTTACACCGTCAATCGACTCCTCTGGTTCTGAAAGCGTCAAACCTACAGCATCAAGTGTACGTCTATCAGATACACCTGATACGAACATGGAGGCCTTATCGTACGCACTGACTAGACAATTCCAACGCATTGCCAAGTATGCTCTGGACTTCGACATCAAGGATAATACTATCAGAGAAATTGGTGCCTTGTGTCGGGTACTGCACGACCAATCTTGCTGGGACAACCTGAAGTTCTTCATGACAGCCCAGGTCAACGGGCTAGGATATATCATTGCCTCAGGAGAATCAGCATTGGCGATACAATGACGTCGGTCCGAGCAAGTTCAACTGCTGTCAAGTGTTTTTGGTGCCAAATTATGGAACTTGAATGTGTTTGGATCTTCGGGGAAATGGATAAATAGATCATTGGGAGTGGTACATCTCCCTTCTACTAGATGCAAGTTTCAGAACTATGGAAGGGATGCATTGTTGGATTAAAGGTAACATGAAGACCTTCATGAGGAGTCCATGTAACTAGATACGCCTATCTCCTCCATCTTTGTCCTAGGTATGACGTGCTGGCACCAAATCATTGTCTCTTTACAAAGGTTTAACAATACACAAGAGAATCAAATGCTTGTAATTCATAGACAGAAGTGGCCATGGGCTTTCTGCACAACGATGAAAGAACTATATGAGCCTTAGACCCCTTCCATTTGCACACCGTTTCTATGCTATAAATACAGGTCTCTCCCAGTAGCTATCCCTTCTCATCAACACTCGCCACAGCACCCAAATCATCAAAATGCCGAAACTTGTCACTCCTCGCAGCCAGCGTACCCATGCTGAGCCATACGATCGCACTCACCAAACCACAATCGTCCGTCTCAGGGCTGCAAACGAAGAGATCAAATACCTACAGGCACAACTCGATACGGCCAAAACCAGAGAGAAACACTGGAAAATCTAATATGATCGGATCAACGAAATAGTCGAGGTTATGCTTAGGCACGTCAAGAGATTGCTAAATGGATTTGAGGATGACGGGGAGTTCCAGGAGGCGGAATTACTTCTTCGGTTGCGTATGATGAATTTACAGAAGTAATGACTTCGTAAAACATGTATGATTTGGATCCCCTTTTCGACTCAACTGGAACCACCCAGAGCTTATAGAACATGTCAACGTTCAAGTTATTTTGGAGTGTCTTTGTCTTCCATTTCGTCTTTGTTTGCTCTCCTTTCTTAAGTCTCAAAATCAAGAATCTCTCTTATCTTCCTTGTTCTAATACAATTTCCTTTTTTCTCTAAAAGTGAGAAATAAGAACAGCGCGAGCTATTTATTACTTGTCTCTTTGTTATTAAGTTCGGATTTCCACTCGGCGTCCCCTACAGACAATGAAATAGTCAGAACACAAGTGTCATTGAGATCAGAACAGGGTAAATTTTTTGTGTAGGTCATTGTATCTCTCAAGTATAATAGAGCTTTACTTTTCTACTCGATTAAATTGCAAAATCTTTGATCATCTTCACAAGAAACGCTCCAGTTCACAATTCCATTGCACAGGCTATCAATTCCCATCAACAAAGTCAATTACTTCAAATTAAACCTCAAAATCACAAATAATCTGTTCAAGATGCCTCGATCATCAAGCTCAGTCGGCTCGTCTTCTCGATACAGTCCCTATGGTCGTGAGGATCAATGCAATCAGGAAAAGCGGTATCAGCAACAATCAGAGGCCCTGCACAATGCCAGTGACCTCGCTCGTATCCGTGGGATCGACGATAATATCGAACGCTTATACCAGGAGAGGGATGTCCTAGTTGAGAGAGTCGGTCCTTCCGATTTCATCCAATTCCTCTCCAGCAGTGAAGCCGAGGAATTCGACGGAAATATGAGACGCGTCCGTCCCACATGGGCCATGGTACGTGAGCTCATCCGTCAGAAGAAGCGTGCTAACAAGAAGGTTCATGAACTCCTTGAGAAGTGCGAATCACTTGAGAGGAATACATCTAAGCTTGTTTTCCAGAACTCTGCCAACAAGGTGGAGCGCTGTATCAGGGAAAAGGAAAAGGTTCAGCAGGATCTTCGACTTGCACAGAGCGAGATCCGTATGTTGAGATTTGCCACTAAGCTTGACGAGATGAGCGAGGAACAGGATATCATTCAGGAGGGCGAGGAGGATGACCTCCGGGTATCAGAAGAAATGGCCGCTCGAGCTGCAGGGGACAAAATTAGTGAGCCAGCTGATGACATTTAGACCACAGGATTGGTTTATTTATTTTCTTATCCTAAAGCTTAGGGGATATTTTTTCTGCCACTCACTAGGATGAGGATTCAATGTTTCGGTAGAGTCGAGATAGGTATCGGTGCTCATGTGAGAAGGGTATATGTTCTGATAATGACAGGTTCGTTTAGGGGCGTTTTTTGTTTTCGGTGCTGGTCACCAAGTTATCTTTCACGGTCGTTTAGGAGTCAAATCTGCTGGGATAGAATGTCGGTTTGTGAAAATCATCCTATATACTTCAATGCGTACTAAGCTCAGAAATGAGGTAGACAGTGATGTTCGATAACAAATCAACCAGTCTGAACTTCGAATCAACCTAACACTCATTCAGAACTATGGTAGACGGCAATAAAAAACCTATAGGCTATATATTTTATGTCCAATACAGCTCGTCTATACAATTGATGTTAACAACGCTTACCTGTGCGTCCGAGAAGTCAGGAAGGCTTCAACGGCATGAAGTGGTTGCCTGACGTATTTTGTCTTTACCACTAGGTAGACATGTTCTCAGCAACCTACCTAGTCTGCAAACCTTCTGAAACTCCTTTGCTTTGGTCCCAGTCTAGGAACAAATCGAAACAGGCATTATGTTGCCCCTTTGATGTGCACAGAAGTACCCGGGTAGGTAGATACAACAATGCACCTGATAAATATCCATCACACAAGTATTGTCGAATCGTTCCTACCTCACCGAGCTCACTTACATCAATAGGTAGGTACCTAGGTACTTAATGCTTCTCTCCTGCACATATCTTCTCTTTCGACTCTGCCACAAAGGTAGGTAGCTTTACGATTATCTACACATCAATACCACAGACGAACTTACTCAAAATCATCAATCATGGATTCCGGGGCTCATCCCCAAGATTACCGGTCTCCCAAGCATCGTAGGACTTCCAGCGAACTAGAGCTTAAGGTGCAGAAATTACAGGACGTAAATGCGGTTGTCAACAAATCTTCGCACAATCGCCTTCAGACAGACTACAATAGCCTTCAGACAAACTGCAATCGCCTTCAGACAGACTACAGTCGCCCTCAGGCACACTGCAGTTGCCTTATAACAAACTACAGTCGCCTTATGACAGACTACAATGATCTCGACCGCGACAATAAAAGGCTAAAGTCAACGCTTCAACAGACAGCAGATGATAACGATTTCATGATTCGACTGATTGAAACATATGGTTCCCAGGTTATCATTTCACCCGGTGATGATGAAAAGAAGCAGGATTGCCATCAACTTATGTTCGACCGTGAGGACCTAAGCCCGTTGTTTGCTAATCCACGCCACGTCAGTCGCCTAGGGTATCCTGTATGGGTTTGCTTGCAGGATGCAAACAAGCGGAGCTATTTGCCACCTCCCACTATACATCCTCCTTTGACATCATGTCCATCCCACGGACCGGACCAAGACTGCAAAATCATGGTCCAAACAGTTCCTCATGGTCTGCGTCATCTCCTGAACATGGTAGTTGCTGCTATTCCAAGGGGTGACAGGTAGCTGGCTAGGCCATTGTACCGAGATGGATACAGGGTAGGCCTCGGCCCCACAAACCGTTGGTCAAAGCTACCCCCCCACCAACTTCCGATTTGTTTACTCTTCTTACCTTTACTGCATCAGCCTTATTTATGTACACTCCGCCTTTTCAGGTGCCTACCATCCACCAGCTTTACTTACCGACAGAACAACTCAATCAATCGCTCAACGAAATTCGACTCTATCATAACAAACATGTTGCTATGGCTGCTGTACAGCCTTCGAGAACAAAATCCGCCCGTTTAGTGGCTGGTTTTACCAATAAAACTACTCATCATGCATCCGCATCAGCTACCCATGCTCATGTTCATCATGGGCCCTCTGCTCTATCTATCTTTTTGACCAACCTGAATCTTCTTGACCTCGACCAACATCAAGACTGGCCTGAAATATGTGCCGAGACCTTTGCGACAGGCGGTACAAGCGCGCAAGGCCTAAAGAAGAGGGTTCATTGTGTGGAATGGGCGTTGTTTCAGCTCTTCTCTTTATGGGATCCCGAAGAAACAAAAAAAGTAAGGTGAATGTCTACGCCCTAGAGAAACACGCTAACAACCCACCGCAGAAACTCAAACCATTCTTTCCTCCTCTCGATCAAACTCAATCTGTCAACCTCCGTGCCGCCCTGTTAAGAGCTCTCGAAGCAGCCAAGAAGAATGGAGTGCTGGGAAGGGATGCCATCGTACGAAAGACCATGCTAGACGAATGTCGAGGAGAAAGACTGGAAGATGTTCTTGCTGCGTTTTCATCCGCTGTTCTCAAGCATGTTATTGCCCAAGAGGTAGCATCAGGCAGTGAATACAAAGCTCTTGCACTTAACATGGCCATCGAGGATCGAGGATACAAGAGCGACAACACAGATCTCACCACTATGGTTTTGGCGCATAGGGTTGCCATTAGTCGCATATTAAATAGCAAGGTGGCAGCTAGCTCACGGTTTCACGACTTTGCCGATTTATTAACGGTCAAGGAAAAAGGCCTTGCCAGGAGGAGAGAAGCCCTGAATGCTCTCGAAGGGGGCACAACCATATCTGATGATGCTAGACGCGAGATGTGGCGTACACTCCGAAACAACTGGTCAGGTAACGAGAGATGGATGGAGACTCTGCTCTATGGAGATGCTAGCGTGAAAAAGGATGGCCTTCTTGGAATGCCTTTCGATCGCGTTTGGCGGCGGGTACAGCAAGGCCGACTTGACGAACTTGAAGAGCACGGAACTGGTCTCTTGGAACAACTCGATAGTCGGGTGCGCGTACAGAGAGAAAGGCTTCAAAAGTGGCAAAGGTTTCGCAGTGAGATGTCTGCCGACCAGCCGATTCCATCGCCGTCAAAGGTCCAGCCAAAGGAGAAGGACAACGGCATTGACTTTGGATTCGGCGCTCACGAGGCGTTGCTTCTTGGTAAAGTAAGCCCAAAGAAGGCGACATTCGGAAAACCAAAACTTTCGAACGAGTACGATGACCTTGTACGCAACCTGGAACTTGAACTCCAAAGCACGAAACCGCAAAAGTCGTCGGCTCTTGATTTTTTACAGCGTCCTGCCTTCCAGAACGCACCGGTGATCAGCATGCCGGCCCACGAACCAGAGGAAGAGGAGGAAGAAGAAGTCATCAGTGAACTAGAGGACGATGATGGGTTTCCCGAGTCTCCCATCAAGACGTTCAAGTCGAAGCTGGATTTGTCAAAGCGATTCCCAGTACGGCCAAAACTCTCACATACCAGCGACTCTTTTGTTTCGGTCTCTTCTAGCACTAGAAGCCTTCGCAAGCCATCTCAAGACGAAGCGCGCATTCTTCGTGCTTCATCAGTCGAGCGAACTAGCTCCCCTGAGCCAGAGGACGAGCCAATCACGGCATCTTCACGACCTGTGTATGACCTCTCGCCCCGACTTTCACCTCATATATCCCCCCAACCATCTCCTCCACCATCGCCTCTACCTCCTCAGGAATCGCCAGAGCAGATACCTTCGCGGCTTTCTCCTACTCAAGATATGGCAGACCGGATCCTTGAGTCAATGGACATGGCTTCTCCGTCCCCTGTCAAACGGCCGCGGAAACGACACACCCTTTCGCTTGCTGAGCGAACACGTCTGACTATGGCCCGTGAATCATTTGGAGACCCAGAACCCGATGATCTAGACATCACTCCGCCATCAATAGAGCCTGTTTCTGCAGAGGATCCTAGTCAGACACTTCCTGAAGAGGAATTTGATCTCCTTGCTCGAACTCGGAAGAGCATGGCTGGTTTCGATAAGGCGAGACAAAAGGCACAGATGGAACGAAGACGCTCGCTAAAGAAACCCAAGGCACCACCCAAAAAGGAGGGCAGTTACTTTCCCAAGGTTGAAGAGGATACGACCGTTATCACAGATGAGTTGATGGCGCAGGAGGACATGGAGGCGGTATTCAGGTCGCGACCCAAGATCAAGGCCAGCCCGCTGCCGAGCCCAACCAGGGACTGGGACGACGACTATGTGTAATCACGATAACGATGTGTAATCACGATAACGAAGTCCCTTGTTAATCATACTTTACATGCTCACATCTATAATACAACAATGCTTTTGCCGATATTTTAGACTCGGACATCTACCAACCCTGCTTCTTAAGCTCAATAACTCTGCTGACTGTCGCCTTGAATCCATGCTTGAATCGCGCTCGCCATCTCTGACTTGCAAGCCTCTTTCTCTTTAGACCCTTTCGCTCGTGGAACTTTTGGCTGTGATATTTGTTCTTGACTTGGTCCTCTCGCACAATCCTATTGAGAATCTTGAGGGCAACCATAGGAGTAGGGCCACTGGTCTTGGTTATGTAGTCCTTGACAAAGACTGTGCGACCAGTGACAGGCTTTGCACGGATTTGTGGACGAGTTATAGGGTCTGAAGCTTCTTCGTTGCCGTATGCGCTGGCCTTGTTGGCGATGATTTGGGCAATATCCAGTGAGTAGGGTTTGGTGGCATCGTAGACGTGGCTACTCGTCTTTGACTCGGCGACCTCGGGAGCATCACGAGGAGGGGCAGGAGGGATACTGCCGATAAGAGGGTTTGATCGTGTTTCGGGAGCGGCCTCGCCAAGAGCTTCAGATCGGGCTTCGGCAGAGGGATCCCTAACGAATGGATCAGATCGGGCAAGAGGATTGACAGCCGGTGAAGTTTCCTCCTCTGTTGTGATCTTGGGGCCTGTTCGGAAGGCGAGAGATGTGGTGAATGCCCTTCTAGCGATGCATGCCGATGGCGTAGCTATTCTCGACAGCAATGCGCTGCCAGTTCTGAGTGAAGCAGCCCTGAATGGTGTCAACTTTTGGACAACGGCATCATAATATCTTCACTTACATTTTGCGGACACCAACGAATTACCCAATTGGCTATCGTCGATTAAATTGTTGAACAAGACATCTGATGAAGTAGAAAAGTCGCGATAACCCGGAAAAATGTAGGTGCGATAAGGCGAGAAATTGTGGACTTCATCGGCCCCACATTGAAGAACATCTTCAGCCTCGTGCCTGCATGCTCAACACGTTTGCGCGAATCCAGTTTGCGCAAAGCATCATAACGGTACTATTTCGCGTCGCGGTATTACTATTACCAATACTACACGAAAATAGTTATATAAGGTCATTAGTATTGACGGTGCGCCAATATGGCATACAATCCTTATGGCAGTATGTTTAATTCCTCTAGGCCCCATCATGCAGAGCTAACATTCGCAGACAATCCCTATGGTGCGCCTCCTGCCTATGGAGGTTATCCCGGATCAAACAATGCTCCTCCAGGAATGGCTCCTCCACCTGGTCTAGGTGCGCACATCCAACAATACCCCCACGACCCATCTAATATGTTTTTAGGACCTCCTCCAGGCATGTCTTCTGCTCCGGGAATGGCGCCTCCAGGTGTCCAGCAGTCTAGCGCCCAGCAAGCTAATCGTCCAAGCGGCCTTCCACCCAGCTTCCAAGCGCCTGCCAATATGCCCAACATCAACTTCAACGCCCCCGTGATTCGACTTGGCACCTCCCAGCCAGGTAAGCCCGGTACGCCCACAGGCGGTCGCGATATGCCTGGTCCCAACGGTGGACGACCCGGACTCGGTATGGAGAGAGGAATGGATCGCGACCGAGGAGCAAGGGAAGCGCCTCAAGTGCTTGTGCCACCCACGAACGAAGAGAAGCTCCGGACGATCTTTATACACCAGATTTCCGAAGGTGTCGGCGGTGATGATGGCATTCAACGGTTGTTGGGGGCCGTCGGGAAGCTTCGCAAGTGGGATTCCTCAGCGAGTGTCCTAGATGATCACAAAGGCGTTAAGTTTGGTTTCGCTCTATTTGATGATCCATGGTCACTGAGCTCCGCAGTCAAGCTACTACACGAGGAACAAATCGATGTTCCCGTCAAACGTCAACCGGTATCCGTCGATGGACCTAAGGACGACACATACGAAGGCATCGAAAAGACGAAGCTTCAAGTGACGGTCGATGAGAGCTCGCTCAAGTACCTCGAATCGTACGAAGAGGCCCAGGACGATTCCATTGGGGCTGAGAAGCTCGAAGCCGCGAGGGCAGCACTAAGGAACGCTGTTCGCGATCTGTTCTACCCAAAGACCAACATTGCTAGCGAAGATATCACAATGGGCAACACCGAGTCTGGCGAGAATGTCGAAGTGGTTAATATCCCTTTGGCTCAAGAGGACGAACTTGCGGATATCCCTGCTGAGATGCGAGAGGTGGTCGCTCAAGAAATTGCCGCGTTTCGCGAGAGGAGTAATCAGCGAGATTTGGAGCGTCTACGAAAAGAAGAAGAGATGGAAGAGATGGAACGACGACGAAACGGACCATCACGAACATCTCGACTTGATTCACCGCCAGCCAGTACCAACAATATTCCTCTTGGCCCAAGGGGTAGCATAGCGAATGCTCCGTCAGGTCCGAAGGGACAAAATGGACAGAACCGAGTTGCCTTTGTGAATGGAGGCATTTCCAACACAGACCTTTCTATCCACCAAGAGGACGACGACACAGACGCAAGCGACGAGGAGCTTTACAGACGATACAAGTCCAAAAAGGATGAGGAAGATGACAAAGCCTATCTTGAAGCCGAGAGAAAGTGGTCAAACCGAGAACGATCAAGACAGGCAGCAATAGATCGAGAGCGCGAGCGCGAGCGTCAAGACGCCGAGTCATTTGAACGAAGAAAGGAGGAGCAGCTAGAGAGAGAAAAGGCCTGGGACGATGAGAAAGAAGCAAGTCGCAAGACTCACCCATACTACCGCGACCACAGTGTCTGGGCTCGTAAGAGAGCGGCAGACCGAGCAGATGAAGAGGCACAAGATGAAGCCGACAGGAGAGCAGAGCATGATGAACAGCGCCGTGAAAAGGTCGAGATGGAACGTGCACGGGGTATGGCCGACTCGTTCCTCGACAAACAAGCTGAAGAATCAGAGGAGGAGCGACAAGCTCCCGCAGCCACAGCACCGCAGCCATTTAAGCTGTCTCTCGGAGCCGCGGCTCAGAAGGCCCAGGCGTCCAGGGCAGCTCCTCAACGGCGCACTATTGCGGAGGTGGAGGGACTCTTGGACGATGAGGAGGTTGATTCTTCTACTAAGCGACAGCTAATTCCTATCCAATTTGAGCCTTCATCCGCCACGGCACATATGACGGAGGAGGAGATCTCACAGGCTGTGCGATCCCTTGCCCAGGAAATCCCATCGGACAAGGATGGTCTTTGGGGCTGGGAGGTCAAATGGGACTACATGGACAGCTCTGTCATCAAGGACAAACTGCGTCCGTTTGTTGAGAAGAAGATTGTCGAGTATCTTGGTGTCCAAGAGGAGATGCTTGTCGAAGCAGTGGAGGAACATCTCCGTGCTCACGGCACAGCAGCCGCTCTGGTGGAAGAACTAGAAGGCGTACGTATTCCCTTTCACTCTCCCTTCAATTTTCTATATGACCAATTACTAACTGCTGCCACAGGCCCTCGATGACGAAGCAGAGGATCTTGTCAAGAAGCTCTGGCGTATGGTCATCTTCTTCACGGAAAGTGAGAAGCGAGGTCTACCCGCCTGAAGAAGTCTTGGCAGAAAGGATTGAATGAAAAACATGTATCATTATTAATTCGAGTTTCTTAATACCACTGAAAGAACGGAGAGGGAGGTGAGAGGCGTTTGCGAGTTGTGGGAATAAAACGATTCAACCTTTAATCCTTGTCTGAAACCCATGTCTGTCTGTATAGCGTCTATGTGTATCGTGAGGGGTGATCGATCGTCTGGGGTGTTACCTTTGTTGGAGAGGACCGAGGTGCCGAGGTTCCCCACACTGAGCTTACCGTTGAGCTGGAGCTTCATCTCATTAAAGAGCTTAAAGTCTATAGTTCATTTGAATCAATACAACAGCTTACAAGAATATCAATTCACAATATTACAACCATGACACAGAAACTTGCACCCCCAGAGGTCCCTAATGTGGTCCTATCATACCCTGAACCTCATATCCTTCTCGTCAGGCTCAATCGGCCAGAGCATCTCAACGCGATGCAGCGACAGATGGGCTTCGACCTCGATCGTCTCTGGAAATGGTACGACAACGAGCCCTCGCTACGATGCGCCGTCATTACAGGTACTGGTCGAGCATTCTGTGCCGGAGCAGATCTGAAAGAATGGAACGTCAAGAACAGTGAAAGCAGCACAAACAACGGGGACAAGTTAGCAGACAATGGTTTCGGAGGTCTTAGTAACCGACGAGGCAAGAAGCCCGTTATCGCTGCTGTCAACGGTCTCTGTCTAGGTGGTGGAATGGAGATGATACTTAACCTCGACATGGTCATCGCCAGCGAGACGGCAAAGTTTGGCCTTCCCGAAGTCAAGCGCGGCGTTGTAGCCATCGCTGGCGCGCTGCCACGACTGATTCGCACCGTGGGACGTCAACGAGCATCCGAGATTGCACTCTTGGGACGCATGTACACCGCAGAACAGTTCCTAAGCTGGGGTGTTGTGAACAAGGTTGTCAAGCTGGAGGATGTTGTCGCGGAGGCGCTGAAATGGGCGGTGGAAATGTCTAACAATTCTCCCGATTCGGTTATCGTGTCGCGCGAGGGGTTGCTGGGTGGGTGGGAAGCAGAAGGGCCCAAGGACAGCACGAACAGGGTTGAGCATGGTGCACTATATAAGACAATGGAAGGCGGTGACAACATGAAAGAGGGTGTCTTGAGTTTTGTCGAGAAGAGGAGCGCTATCTGGAAGAACAGCAAACTATAGGCGTGAAGGGGTATCGTTTCGTGTTAGTTATGCTGAGTAGCGACCACAATGAATCATGTGCAGACAATAATGATCGACAATGTTTTGATGCAGTGAGACCTGGCATTTCCTAACCGGAAAGTTGTGCATGAATGCCACCAACGTCGATGGCGCACACATGTCTTAACGTCCACATTGAAAAGATTGAGTCACTTGCTGGCGTATCGCAGGAAGCGATCCTTTTTTTCCATTACCCGTCTCTAGGGACGGCCCTCGTAGTGAGTGGATGATACCATAGTAGCGTCCGCATAGGCTTACCCTCCGATTGGCATAAGCTTAGACTTTGCAAGGGCATCAGGTCCGTGAGAAGAGGGATGTCGATCGGTAGAGCGAACCTTTCCGACAGCCACAAACTGATAGATCGACTGGCCAATAACCCGAAAAGGATTTTCAGCTGGACGCAAGTAATAAGCCTTGTCTGCAAGAGCGCAATAGTGGAAAGTCCAATTCCACTGTTGCCGGTAGTTGATGACGATCAGCGAATTTTGGTTGGTGAATTTGACCCTCTGGGTGCAAGGATTAACCAGTGGAGTTCTGGCACGGGTAAAAAAGTCCGTCTTGGTTCGACGATAGCTTGTGGTCGAACTCCTCAATGTCTTGGAGCTGAGATGGTAAACCAGTCAGAGTCAAGCGGGCGCTCTAGAGAGCATCGCCATGACAAAGATCGACGCTGGACACTAAATAGTCAGCCTGTAGACACCTAGGACCTGCCTCCTGGTGCAGTCATCTAAGACACTCTTACCTATCTTGAGTTGCTATCACATCCCGCCCTAGCGGAAAGACAGTCTGCGGAGGAAAGGCCGGAATGAAGTGATTTTGAATGATGTCCAGTTCCGCAGATCATGTTTGAATTGAGCCGTAATTGCTCTGGTAGCTCGATGAGATCTGAGACAGCTCGAAGGCTGATAACCATGTAGCCATGCTATCATGTCACATAAAGATGGCTGCTCCCCGACCACCACTACTTTTGCCCTTTTCCTGTGCGATGCCATATCCTCCAACCGAGTGCCTCCAGTAACTCTGGGGTTGTACAACCATGGATTACACACACCTTGCCCCGACCTCTGCAAACGAGTCTACAAAAGACCACCCTGCATCGAATCATGATTTCCAAAGCAGACCACAAACTCCAATGGGGCCTGTAGTCGCGAATTTTGAGCCAGGGCGAAAGCCTCGGAAGCTCATTCTTTGTTTCGACGGAACAGGCAACAAGTTTCATGGAGATGATAGCGATAGCAACATCCTCAAGATCTTTCGAATGCTAGACCGTGAAGCGGATGACCAGTATCACTACTACCAACGTAAGTTCTCTACTAGGATGTAATTCCTAGCTAACAAAATGAAGCCGGTATTGGCACATATGTAATATCTGGGTCGCTCACCCATACTGGTATCAAGGCTCGCTTCAGCTCTTGGTACCAAAAGGCCAAGGACTCAGCGATCGGTTCTTCCTTTGACCAGCATGTAGTAGGAGGTTACCGATTCTTGATGCGATTCTATAACCCCGGCGATGAGATCTACATGTTCGGTTTCAGTCGAGGAGCTTACATTGCTCGCTTTTTGGCTGAGATGCTCGATTACATTGGGCTTCTGTCCCACGGTAACGAAGAGATGGTCAAGTTTGCTTGGAAGGCGTTTGCTCAATGGCAAGGCCGTGAACAAGTGCCGGAGGACGATGAAGAAGGTTGTAAGAAAGAGTCCGACAAGAAGACCGAAAGGATAAAACAGAAGAGAGAAGAAATGTTTCGATTCATGAAGGGCTTTCGAGAAACATTCTCTCGTCCGGTTGGTCGTATCCGTTTCCTTGGTCTGTTCGACACCGTCAACTCGGTGCCCAGCTTTGAGACGGCCTGGATGCAGCGTAGCAAGTTTCCTTACACTGCACGAAGTAGCGCTAGAGTGATTCGCCACGCCGTCAGTATTGACGAGCGAAGAGCCAAGTTCCGCCAGGATCTCATGTACCAAGATCGACCACCAAAGAACGAAGACAAGCATCACCACATTCACAAAACCATGAACGACATTCGTGAAGAATTTCACGGACACGAGGAGCGAGGAAGAGCTGCAAAGCACCTTTCACCCAAAGACAAGCGGGGAGGGCAAAAGAAGGGAGGGGAGTTCGCCCCGTATCGAGCTCGTTCCAGGTCATGTCGAAGACCAAGCCAGTGTGGAGACCCAGAGACATTCTCCAACCTCTCTGGACTGGCACTTTCCGAAATCAACAACATCGACGATGATGAGGCCCAAGATATTGACGAAGTCTGGTTCTCGGGAGGGCACGCTGACGTTGGTGGAGGATGGGAGATCCACGAAGGCAGCAAGAGCACGAGTCACATTCCTCTTGCGTGGATGGTCAGAGAGGCGCAGAAAGCCGGACTTCCATTTGACAATCAGAAAGTTGCTGAAATGGGATGCTGCGTCAACCACGACTGGGAGGTTGCCACAGGAAGACCACCTATTCCCAATCTTCGAGTCTCGAGTGGTAGCGGAGGCCCAGGCCATGCACCAGATATGCCTATGGACGAGAAGGAGGACGATCCTCAAGACAAGTTTCACGATGTTATACACGGCGCATGCACAGCTCGAATCCACGACTCACTAGAGTACGGACAAGGCTTGGGTGCTATAGCTGTCACTGCTTGGAAGATTATGGAATACTTGCCCTTCCGTAGAATGGATCTTCAGCCCGACGGATCATGGAAGCCAATTCGTTGGCCTCTCCCGGGCGGCGAAGTCCGAGATGTTCCCGACACTGTTCGGGTTCACGGAAGTGTCATTCGCCGCATGAACATGGACGAGAACTATCGTCCCGGAAATCTCATCATTGGAGGTGGTGGCCGGGGTATTAGAAAGGCCCCTGCGAAACACGGTATTGGTGATTGGGAATGTGTGGCTGGTCACGGTGATCCAGTTGGAGAAATCTGGATGAAAAAGAAGAAGGATGACAGATTCCACGATTAATCAATCTGTGTTGAGTACAGGATAAATAGTAGTCAATTAATATCTTGTTTGTTTATTTTCATTTGGAGTGTAAAAGTTGAGATTCTTGTATGTACAGGCCCATGTTGAAGTCAAGTAAAGCGTCACGTGCAGCGTAGCTCTCCTATGTCATGGAGCCACGACATCCAAAACTCGATCCGTCACAGCGGCATTCAATTAATGTCATGCGCTGAATAAAAAATACAGCCATAAATTCCTCGCCATGCCTCTCGTTCTTTTTCTCGGCGTGCTTGAGAATGGCATCCCCGACCCTGTCCGGCAACACGGTCGCACGATAATTTACACCATCCTCGCTCTTGTATTCCTTACTCTCCTTAAGATCTGGACATCTGGTCGCAACAACCCTACCCAGCGCCTCCTCCATGGAAAAGTTGTCATGATGACGGGCGGAACGTCCGGGATAGGCGCCGCTACAGCTTTGGGTCTTGCATCGCAGGGTGCGCAGCTGGTTCTGCTCACGCAATCACCTCCGAACGATCCGTTCCTCGTCGAGTACATCCAAGACCTTCGAGAGAAGACGAACAACCACTTGATTTACGCCGAACAAGTCGACCTATCGAGCTTCTACAGCATCCGAACGTTTGCGACCAAGTGGATTGATAATGCGCCGCCTCGACGATTGGATATGATCTATTTGGGTGCGGCGGTTCTCACACCCCCTGGTGGAAAGAGAAAGGAATCCGAGGAGGGTATCGAGGAAACTTGGATGGTTAATTTCTTGGCCAACTTTCATCTTCTTGGTATCTTGAGTCCTGCTCTTCGCGCGCAGCCTATTGACCGCGACGTCCGAGTTATCATTCCTACCTGCTCTTCCTACATTGGCTCTCCCTCTCTCAAGGTCCCCATGTCGAGAGAGACCTGGACACCAGGCAAGGCATATGCTCGTAGCAAGCTAGCCATGAACGTCTTTGGCCACGCTTTCCAGAAGCATCTCGACTCGTATGAACGTCCAGACAAGGCACCGATGAACACAAGAGTAATCTTTGTCGATCCTGGCCTGGCCCGAACCCCAAGCACCCGTCGCTGGTTTACACGTGGATCTCTCTGGGGACTCGCAATCTACACCGTTGGCTACATCTTCCCCTGGTTCCTTCTCAAGTCTCCTCACATGGCCGCCCAGTCCATCCTGTACGCCGCCATGGATCCTCAATTCGCTCGAGGCGCCGGTGGCAAGTTTATCAAGGAGTGTCTGGAAGTCGACTTTGCGCGAAAGGAGGTTAAGGATGATGAGGTTGCCAAGAAGCTATGGGAGGAGAGTGATAATCTTATTGAAAAGGTTGAGAAGATACAGGCTAAAAAGAGAGCTGCTAAAAAGGCGGCCGACGAGAAGGATGCAAAGGAGAAGACTGAAAAGGAGAAGGAAGCCGAGATCGAAGAGCTGGTAGCGGCTATCAAAAAGGGCAAGGAGAAGGCTGCTGCTAAGGAAAAGACTTCAGGAAAGAAGAAGAAGGGCAAAAACTAGGTAATGATATATACGGATATTCACGGATATAGACTGGTATAGATGGAGTTTGGGTTTCTTGTTATTCAGGGTGTACACAATATAATCCTTGGCTGACGAACTTGTTTTGAGCCCTATGATAGAAGCTGTTTACTAGGGTAATTCGTGTGCAAGTCTGGTCATGAATAACTTGGTAACCAATATCACAATCCTGTCAGACTCGAAATGCCTCGGCGCCAAGTCCCGTCTCTGTCTGACGCGACGCACCGAGATGTTTTGCTCCACGTTGACCCAAGGTTCTGCCCTACAAGGCTGTCTTCAGGTGGGGGGATCTTGTTCCTGGATTATCACCACGTCCCTCGTATTAAAAGCGAGAAACTAACGAGTCCGAACATGGCAATGACATGTTCCTTGGCCTTGAACTGCCGTGTGTGGGAACGGACACGGACTTGGCATACCTGATGAATCTGAGCCACAGTCCGTTTTGTCCGAGTGAGACCCTTGTCAGATTGACTGGTGAAGTAAATAGACACGCATGAGTTGGAGTAGGATAGGTGATGGGTGATCAAGTCATTTCGTTCTCTGTGACGACGCCGTCAGCCCTGTAGCTTCGCCTCAAAAATTACTGCCAAATGCGCTGGAGCCAAAGCCGAAACCGAATCCTTCACAGCCACATGTTAGATTCTCAAGTCCGCTCCATGCACAGCATCCGACTCACCATCTCTTGGCCTAGCCTACGGGAACGGTAAATCTAGTAATAGCATCTTTTGACGTCGCGTCACAGATGATATGATATAATAAAGTACAAAAGATGGAAATAAAATAAAATAAAATGAAACAAATCATAGACAAAGCCAGGAGTCGTGGATGGATCTGATAAATGAGTTTCATTTCCCCGCCCATCAAATTAATCTCTTCCACAAACATCAACAAAAAACATGGCTTCGCGAGCGGATAATGTCACGCTATTAAAAACATGCCAAACATGTTTCCATGCCAAAATCAGATGCGAAAAGTCTCAGGAGTCGGGGAAATGCGATCGATGTTTGAGACTCAACAAGACTTGTGTCTTTAATCCTTCTAGACGCCGCAAGGCTTTGAGACCAGGGTGAGACAATATGTGAATACCGTCTCATAATTTGCACCCAACTAATATGAGATAGATCATCAAGAAATCTTGAACCGACAAGTCCGACGAGGTCAAGATCACCTTCTTTCACTGCTGCACCCGCGACTTCAAGTGTGCTCGCGGATACTTCGCCGGCCGTGTCCAATACACCTGGGAGCATTGACACAGAAGCATCACACAGTCCCTTTTCCAGAGGATTGATGACACCCGAACAAGGCCAAGAATGTCTTGATATGTTCAGAAGCCGAATGTCACCTCACTTTCCCTTCGTCATGATCCATGAATCGGTTACTATTCAAAGCCTGGCGCAGGATAGACCTGCATTATGTGTAGCCGTACTTGCAGCATCCTGCCACGAACATCGAAGGCTTCAGCGAGAACTCGGCAAGCTGTTCCATGAGATCGTGCTTGTCCGTATGATGAAGGGGCCTTTTGCAACTCTCGACATGTTGCAGGGACTATTAGTTCATTTGGCGTGGTATGTTGAGCTGTTTGCTTTGTATGTCTGTCGCTAATGGACCAGGGCGCATTATCACCAAGGGACCATGAAGTACACACAACACTTGTCGCTTGCCGCCAGTATAATCTCGGACATGAGACTCGACAGACCACGCATAGCCAGTCTATGGGCCTTGAGTAGAGAGAACAAGCATGCAAGTGGTGAGATGACGCATGATGAGCAGAGAGCTTTAGCCGGGACCTATTATCTTTCCTCAAGGTATGCCAAATACAATCTTTGGCAACTCTTATCTAACTAGTTACAGCTCTGCAGTTTTGTTGCAAAAATCACATCACTTTAGATATTCACCTTACATCCTCGATTGTTGTCACAAACTCTTGGCGACGGGCTCATTTCCAACTGACAGGCACCTCCCGTATATTATCTATCTTCAAAAACTGACCGAGGAAGTCGACGATGCTGTCACCGAAGCTTCAGGCACTGTCCGCGGATCAAGACAAGCTCACCTCCCCGCCGAGCTACAGAGGATCAGAGAACGGTATACGTCCACAAAGTCATCCCTCCCATTCCCTCTGAGCGAAAGCCGTGAGTGGTTCCCTCACCTTCCATATGGAAATCTGACTGACAATACAGCCACTATTCTTCTACAACTCCATGTCCTCGACCTCATAATCTGTCAACCGTCGCCAGATGGCATCTCATACGGCCCAAACGGTTTTCAAAACCTCCAACAAGGCGCCGACCAAACCCGTTTTCTTGACTGGTTGTCCCAAAGCATGTCAGCCGCCAAATCCCTCATAAGTGTGGTGCTCCTCCTACCCCAAGGCGAAGAAGACAGTATGCCCAACATAGGTTGGATCATGCTGTACTGCGCGGTTTCCCTGGCTGTGCGTCTTGATCTTGTTGCCGCACAGCCTGAGAATGCACAAACTGCCGGCCATCTCCGTCGAATCCTCGATATGTCACATACGCTGCGTCAAATCGTGCTGAGAATGGAGGCTGCCTCGGGACCTGATACCGGTGACGCCGAACGAAGTCCGTACTGGGATCTTGCAAGACGTGCGAGAAGGGTAGAGAGGTGGTATCTTGAACGGTGCGGACCTGTTGAGTCGCCTGAGGTTGGAAGCATATTTGCATCGAGCGAGGCATCTCCCGCAAACCCCTTTTCTGCAGCAGACATGGAATTTACTCCATCCTCGTTCCAGGATGCAAGTGTGATGCCCAGTCTGCAGATTACAGGTGAACCGGAGCCTGAACCATGGATGACGAATCTGCTGGCAGATCTTGAAGTAGATCCGGGGATGGAGAACTTTCTCTTCACGGGCCCTTTTGACTTTTTGGGTGAGCGATGATTGATATGATTGAGATACGAAGGGTTAGCTGCATACATACATATGCGTTAGATATACGGACACGGATACGGTGAAGCGCGGAGTTGATGGTCATGCAAATAGATTCTTGATGCCCGTCGGTATATGTGCACTGTTTATCCCTCACCCGTGTGCCGTCGGACCAAATGTGAAATGGCTCGTCACTTAGTGAAAGACATACGCAAGACCTCAACTCATTTGTTTCACTGTAAAGCTGTTACCGACATGCTTCTGCTATACATTCACTCGTCAATCAAGAACAATCTTGTGCCTTGCACATTGCGCTCTCTTTCAACGCCTGACCCCCATCACTCTCTCACGTGCTGGCCCTGCAGTTCATAAACCGGAGGTTCGTTGTACAACTCAACGGGTCGTCCATGACCCTCCATCTCCGTGAGGTCCTTCTTGGCCTCTGTAAAGTGTGAATCCGTAGGACTGCCTCTCATTTCAGAACCAGAAGCCTTCTTCTTGTTACGACGCTTCATCCAGAGCCAGACTAGGAGGCCGATGAGAAGAGCACCGACACCAGCTCCGACGCCTATTCCAGCTTTTGCTCCTGTGCTTAAGCCCGAGGAATGAGGAGTATCATCCTCTACCGGTTTGGTGGTATTAGTCTTGCGCGGCTCTTCCTGGGGCAAAGCTTTTGCATCTTCCCAGTCTCCATCGTAATTCCTGTATGTCTGTACAATTGTTTTGTTAGACCAGTAGTACACCCACACTTTACCATCAGGTTGATTGTATGCTACCGCTAAACCAGAACCAGGGTCATCAGCGATGGGCCAAGCTTTACTGGTCTGGTTAGATGCTATCTCCCATGTTTCTTTCTTTGCTGCAACTTCGTATAGTTTCTTGTCGCTGCCGATGTAGAAGATGCTTCGCGTTCGGGACCGGTCTATCGCTGAGCCCAGGGCTTGGAGGGAAGAGTTCCAAGCTGGCAGATGAAAGGAGGGATTTTTTGGAGCAGTCAACGCGGTAAGACTTGTGGAATCGTTGGTGAATGCGCCTCCCAGCTCCGTTGGAAAGGAGTCTGACGTTTGTTAGCAACGTGAGACTTAAAATGGGACTGTGGAAGGACAGACCTAATCTCCACTGCCCAGATTTCTCCAGGCGAGATATCTCGATATCATCTGAATCTTTGGGGAAAGCAACCGTGATGTTCTCCTTATCAATGTGAGCGGATCCTAGCGCCATGCCTGTTGCATTGTCCTGCGACACGAATCCACCATCCGTCCAGTCAGTGTACTGCGTATAATGTAACATCATGACATTTCTGTGTTCGTTGTGATAAAAGACACGATATCCGTTGTCGGCTCCTAGAAGTTCGACCGCAACACCTGATTTATTGTGTATAGAGTCAACCTCTGCGGTTTCCGAAATACGATACTCTCCGTTGCGAACAAGTTTCCCTGTCTTCATATTGCAAGTATAATATCCATTGACAATGGCATTATCTTTAGTCTGCCAGAAGATAGAGGCCTAAGTTGCTTTTGTTGGCTATTGTCTAATCATGAGATGACAAAACGTACAATGATGGTTTCTTGTCCAAAGTCCCACCAACCCTGTGCTGCCAGTGCAGTACCATTTCGCGGTGTCTCTTTTGCGTCCAGGATATTGGGTTTGTCGAGTGGGAATATGGGTATGTCCTTGCTGTTGCAGTTGCTGTAATGAATCTTTCCAGTGGCTGGATCTTGAGCACCGACTTGGATTGTTCTTTCAGTAGTGTAAGCGTATAGCGCGTGGCTACAGCCGGCCTGGATCCATCCTGCTATCAGTATCCATGATAGCAAGATAAACTGGTGTCTACAAGCACGCATAGTCTGATATCTAGTGTCAGATTAGGAGATTCTGGGGTCATGCACACTGGCAAGGCAAAGGTGGGAAGATGGTGAATATATTACAGCACAGAGACCTGCTACGGGAGTTTTTCTACCCTAAAAGCTCCCTTTTTGCAATTTATGTCCCTTTCGAGGCTGCGAATGACGGTCCTGTGTTGTCAGAGGGTGGCCAGTGACAGCTCAATACCCAGATGGGATTTTTGCAGGTAAGACTTGCTGCGCGGTGAGAGATCGTCCGTTCTTCTCACATGCGGCTGAGTGATACCTATTATTCATTCGTTCTCACGATAATTGAGGGTTGTCCATCAGTTTCTAGTGACCTATCGTCAACGTTTAGGTATGATCTCATTTGTCTCGGGCATTCCGTGTCTAGTGAGATGCGCGTTGTATTGTAACTTCATTTAGACAAGAAGGATGTCTCGATATACCACTCTGTAAGAAGATCGAAAGAGACTTGTGCCAAAATCATGATTAGAACTCACGATCTCTTATCTGACCTTTATAGTGTGTAAGACTGAGATTCAAATACCCTGAACTATAGTAAAGAATGGAATTCAAGAATGGACGACAAGATCCGATCTCGACGTTAATCAAATGAGATATTTCCTTCTCTCAGCCGAGTTTTGAGCACCTACTATAATAGTGAGTAAGCTGAGGGGTCCAAGGTTGGATGTAACTTGAGACTGAAGCATGCTTACGGCTGGCCAAGATCGCCGTTGTGGTCACCGTTTCTGGGATTTTCGGATACAACCATAAACATTAATGGTCGGAGCCTTGTTCGTTAAGCCCTACGACAGGGTTAGAGTGAAACATGTGAAATTGTCTGACGGCAACGATATCTTGGGGATGCTGTCAATTTTCCATAGTTTCGTCACTTATCGGGTAGACCGTCTACATAACGGTATAACCAATAATCTATACATGAACCGGGCGATAAAAGTCCAAGTTCTCACACGCTCAGCCTCTGAGAATTCTTATCAAGAGCCCAGTTTCGTGGTTGGTGGGAAATAATTCGCAGGTCGATTTGCTGTCCCTCTCAGCCCAATACGCCCTAAACGTGAGGATGAACCAGTGGCAGCTTGACATCTCCAGCCTGATTAGATACATACTGCGGTACCTTCAATAAAAATGAATCAAGTGTCTGCCACCTGCTACAGGTGACATCCCAAACTATCCCTACTCCCTTCCCAGTCGTGCTTGCTCTACCTTTCCTTCTTCTGTCATACTTTCTCCCGACTTGACGTCCTTATTCCACTTCTCCTTACGTAACTTCTGCATACCTCTTCTGCTTTCTCCAATGATCAAATAACTGTGCTTGAACAATGGCTTATAGAATCCCCTCCGAGCATCACATTCAGACAAGGTACGTAAAGGTAAACGCCATAGAAACTGAATCTACGTCACGACTGGGACGCACTTTACCAGACCTGAAATATTGGACTCGCCAGCTTTGCCAACTTGATTATTCCCATATCACTATATCAGCGCGTCTCTTTTTCGAGCCCTCCACCACTTCGCTCGCTTCCAGGTTTTGTCTATCGCCATAATTCTCATTCTTCTTTCACTCTAAGCTGCAAGCAAAGGCTTATTAGTGCAATCCTTTCATCGAATCGTTAGGCGCTCTTCGTTTCATAGCAAAGATCCACGAAACCCTGCTACTGATGACCTTGGGCTATGTTCTTCTATATTGGATCTCTTCCGGCCTTGAACATCCGGACAATAGCGTTCCATAGCTTCATGCCATCTACATTCTACATTGGTGCGGTGAACTCTGAGATTCAAACCCAAGGCAATTCAAAAAAGTTGGATCTAATATGACCACATTTACCTTGATTGTTCTCGTCACAGCCCTTTGTCCTAAGGCAGCACAAGCAGCTCACACACACTTTGCACAATACCTGAATATGCACTAAAACATGGGATGTATGCACAGCTTATGTTACTTTTCATGGTTAGGCACTTCTCAATCCTACGAATCACCGAGATATCTCTGCAGAAATTGGGGTTACACTCAGCTGCATGTTGGCCGTGTGTTCACCTGCACTGCCTACAAATGAGCTATCCGGTGTGCAACTGGCCAACGGAATCCAGTCTTTGCAACGCGGCCTCCCAGACAATACAGTGTCACAACAGCAATAACCCGGGCCTGATCGACCTCTGAGACCAAGAGCCTGTCCGTCCCAGCCTGTCCGCTGGTCATGTACCAATCAACAACATGGGCACTGATAGTCAACCCCGCGCTCTTTTGAGCCGCAGTCTTGGGAGGGGCTCAAAATCCGGTGCCTAGCCCAGTAGTTATGATCTCTATTAGAATGCTCAAGGCAGACTCCCTCCAATCTGGAATACGCCTAACGAGCTGTCGCATCAGAAAGACCGTCACTGCGTACTACCAATCTCATCAGATTTCTGTAATCATGAGACACAACTCCATCCTTGCGTATAGACTTCGGCTCGACGATGTACAGAAATGGCTTCGAAACAGGTTCAACGATCAGACGATTGTTGTTGAGGTACTCGGCCGTTGTCCTCATGTTCCGTAACTGAGCTCACGCAAAAACTAGAAGTCGGGAGAGGAGTTTGTGTTTTATCTGCCTCGACCATTGACTTCTGTGAGTCTTTCTTTCTTTTTTATTGTCTTGATCCAGTGCTTTGCTTATTACTGATGGTTGCAACAGGCGGAAAAGGATGCGATTCTCGATCTACAGACTGGATGAATCAGACGGGATGGGTCACAAATGCATTTATTCACTTTTATTTACATTTATTCGAGTTTCACTCTGCGCATTCCAGCTAGATCAGTTATCCTGTGAGATTGGCCTGTCAGCCGTAGCATATGGTCTCGCATTGCCTTAAAGCACCGCCGCGTTACACTCGGGTTCCTAAAGACATTGTACATCCCATCGCCACCATTGATTCCCGCAAAAGGGAATCTCATTGTTTCAGAACTAACTACCTATTTTTCCAATAAGGTACTCCTCAAGGCAAATGACAAGGCTGTGCCCCGCGCTTTGTGATTGTTATTCTCTCGATCAGAGGAAGTTAAAATCATCTCCTGATCTCGTCGGATTTGGTCGGCAATCTTCTAGTTTTATCTTTTCAAGTCTTTCACATTCTCTCATGTCGTCATCGTCAATCTCTTCGTTGTGTCCAAACACGCCTGAGCTCTCCGAATCGGAGCGCTATTTCGATGCGATATGTGATGCCTCGTATAACTACCCCAATAACTTTGCCTGTAGTGTGCTTGGTAAAAAGGCACGCCAAAATGTTACTGAGAATTGGGATCGAGAGGCGTCACATATTTTTCATTCAAGATTAAGTGACCCTCCTTTGAAGATATACGAAACATGCGATTGCACTACATTATGCAACTGCCAGTCTCTTGATGCCGATGTCAAGACTCTGCAGGAACTCGTATCTCGTCTACAGTCTAGCAACAAGACACCAAAGATAAGATATATGTGAGTATATTCTGCCATGCTGGTACAACCCTGACATTCGCAGTTCTATCAAATCGAAACATTCTAAAGAGCAGCTGCGATGTCCCATCAATACGTTCAAATACCTTTGCACATATCAACAGATTCCACCCTCATTCCTCTCATGTCTGTACTCCTTCAGACGCTCACTATCGGCTCATGAATGGTGCAATCTTCCTCAATTCAACGACGACAACACTCTTCTCTCCAGAGACAAGCACCTCCTGTCTCTTCCAGGACTCGGCCGCTCGGGTCGAGAAATAAGATATTCATTTGTTTTGCGATCAGTCGAAAGCTCAGAATCCATCACAACGAAGCCCAAATCCTGGGGCATTCGGCAGCTTGCAGTGTATCACTCATTCGATGTTGTAAGCGGTCAAACATTGTGGGTGACGTGCAAGGGAAACGCTTTTAATGAAGAGCTCTTCAAAGAAGCCTTGAGTAAAACCGGGAACGAAATAGACTCTGTCCCTCAGTGTTTCTCCTTCTCTCTGGAAACTTTGGGCATGATTCTTGACTGGTGCGATAGCAACTGGATCTTTTACATCAACGAACTCCTTGAAAATGTCAAGCCACAAGTTGACAAGGCAAGGACACCTGGTATACATGACGAAGCCAGGCTCAGCTCTGACGTGAGACACGCCACCGGTCTGAGCAGCAGCACTCCCTCTGAGAAATCGCCCGGCTGTGCAACTGTGCTGTTGCACGATAGCAAACATCGAGTCCATCAAGAAGACCGTGCGAAGAAGTTCGAAGACCGTTTGAAAAAGCTCGAGGGCGAGGACTGGGTGAAGAAACTCCAGGGTTTCTCTTTCGACGAGGTTGAGGGGCTCCAGCAAGGACTTGAGAAGATACAAGAGGCTCTTCTTGTGCTGAGGCTTAACAAGCAAGTCGTACGACAAATTCGAGAACACTACGAGTGCGTTATGAACGAGTACAAGATACCCATCCTTGAGAGTATCCAAACGGAGTGTAAGTTTTTGGGCGTCGAGTTGTTTCAGCGGGCCAAGTGTGTCGAAGCCAATCTTGAGGCCAGACAAATACAGCTCGAAGCACTATTCTTACTTGTCAAGGAAAGTAAGGAAATGGTAAGTTTCTCTGATTGATATGAAATACAAGGCTGACATTCTTAGTACAACTGTATTCTCCAGTACAAAACACTACAAATCAACAAACTCTATGCTGAAAGCGCTAAATTGTCCGCTCTTAAGATGGAGGACATTGCCTTCAAGACCAAACGAGAGACAAGCTCGATGCACATCATAACATTTGTAACTCTTATTTTTCTGCCCGGAACGTTTATGGCTGTGAGTCTTATGTGATTCGTCTCTACTTTCAGCATCTGACTGAGGTGTTTAGTCCTTCTTTCAAAGCGGTATACTCGAGTGGCCTCCACTCAATGCTGATGAGCCATGGAATCTAGGCGGGTCGTGGAAACTCAACACCAAGATCTTTGGCCTTTTCTTTGGTATCTCTTCGACTATTACTGTTGTAACTATTATGATGTGGATGTTTATCCTATTCATACTTCGCAGGTCACTTAGAGGTTAGATATTAGGTTTTAGCTCACGCTTCTCGGTGCTTTCTTTTCTTCTTCTTTTCTTTTTCCTCTCTACCCTTCCCTACTTCATTTCATTATCTTTCTCCACACCTTTAAGGATACCTACTTCTGTTTATAGAATATAAATCATACGATTTGAGACAATTAAAAAAGTCAGTAGCTGACATGTTATCCTTGTGATGCATTAGGCAGAAGCTGTCTGATGATGTCAATCTAAATGTGTTTTCAAATGGGAGCCTCGTTTCCCCTCGTTGCATTGCATTTCAAGCCACCATCTTCTATCTGCCCCGCGTTCGTTGGGCATTCAAGGCTCTGCGATGCGATGTATTTGTAATACTGTACTCGACCATAATGAACAATGAACGGTGAACCCCATGACTTGCAGTGGTTCTGGTTCCTTATGGTCAGCCTCAGGGCAAGACATCACCTTATTTCTTTACAGGTGGTGGTGGCTTTGAGTCGAGGCATTTCAGCACAGCCATAAATCAGCGTTTAATGGTGTGCAACCTTCTTCTAGAAGAACGAGCCTTGCTCAGTAGGAGTCTATTAGGGGATATCTTGGAGAGCCTTGCGTTCAACTTGCCTCGCCTGGAAGTAGGTAGTTCTGTTGCACACCCTCTGCGACCAATCTGGAAAGCTGAGGTCCTGGATGCTCCGAGGAGAAAGAAGGCCCTGTACAAGGCACATCGCACATGCCTTTTGCCTTATGCGAACGGTACCTTCCCATCTTGTGCGCGCCTGCTCGCCTGCAGATATATTTTGGATAATCTTTTTCTCCTCCTCAATCCTCGATTCTTTACATCTTCTGCTTAATTGCACCAAGACCAACTTGGACCTTTACATCAAATAATTCACTTTAACCACCAAAATCTCTGAATTGCAGGCGCATACTATTACACATAGTAGACACTCTTTTATAGTACCGTAGCCAAAATGGCTTCTCTTCATCCCCAGGATGAACGTCATGAAGAGTTCATTCAATTCGTTCGTCGCGAACTCCA
Organism: Fusarium palustre; assembly: GCA_014899045.1. Lineage (NCBI taxonomy): Eukaryota > Fungi > Ascomycota > Sordariomycetes > Hypocreales > Nectriaceae > Fusarium > Fusarium palustre. Next base: position 189,370 of record JAAVUH010000087.1, read on the forward strand.
ACCCGGCATCGATGGCGACGGCGAAAAAGTCGAGTTCATCTGCCCTACAAAAACAACAAAATGGTGGAAGAAAGGAGGCGAAAATCGAATAGCTCGCGCAATCAATCACAACATCAATGCGAGAGCGGCCACGATCGAAAAAGCCTACCTGAACATCTTTTCTATTCTCGTTTACAGTTCTAAGACGTACTTGATAAAGGACTTTATCTCTCATGGCTTTCAGGACCAACAGCTACCTCTACTCGACCCTGAGAAGTTTGGAAACGACCTTGCCATGGTCCGCGACATGAAAGACTTTTGCGAGAACCAATGGATGTTCTGTCCCGTTGTCTTTTCGTGCACCATGCCAATGGACAAGAGAACTATTCCACGTCGCCAAATTTTACCTATCAAAGACGAAAAGATAACTACAACCAAAGCGAACCACTCCAAGTCCATCATACGAGTTGTCACATTACACTCTGAGTGTTATGATAAAGATTGGAGTTCATCAGTAAGTTGTCCTCGCATCCTCTCTCCGCCTTGACTAATGCATTGCAAGCCGACCGTCGTCTTCAAAGAATACCTCACAGGCGAAAGGGATGCTTTACGGAATTCCTGGGCCAGAGAGTACAATGCCTTTGTCAAAATCGACTCCTGCGACCATATAGTCCAGTACCTCGGTTCTTTTGAGCAGAATAAGCGCTGTTTCATGGTGCTAGAGTATGCGACAGGAGGTAGTCTACTCGAATTATACAGACGAGATGAGCCTCCAGCGACGCCTGAAGAGCGCAGATACTTCTTGTACGGCATGATGGGTCTCATAAAAGCCATCGATAAGATTCAGAACTTGGGAGGGGGGTCCCAAAATCAACGCACAGGATTGTATGTGACAAGCATGGCCATACCCTCAGGTCCTCATACTAACATCCACAGTGCTCATCGGGACATTAAGCCTTCCAATATTCTCGTGTTTCCTGGAAGGCAAGGTCTATATTCCGCCGGGTTCACGATGAAGCTTGCTGATTTCGATACTGCGACTTGTGAACAGCCCATTGACGAGGCTCTGGTCAGTTTTCACGACAACGATGGAGATAAAACATATTGCAAGTCCCAATTCCCAATATACTGCGACTTCTACTAACTATGTCGTTCCAGGTGCACCTGAGGCTTCCAGGGTCTATACTTATGAGGAACAGACCATCAGGCCGGTTCCTTTATCATCAGATATCTGGTCTCTTGGCTGTGTCTTCAGTGAAGCTCTCGTCTGGGTCGCTGGTAGAATGGCTGCTGTCGACAAAGCTGCCAGCGATCGAAGAACTGAAATCCAGACGTACCATTCACTTCAGATCGCTGCTAGCTTAGGCGACTGTTTTCACAATACTCGAACAGCACTTCATTGTGTCTTGGAGTCTCAACAAGCTGCCGTAGAAGCCCTGAAAGGACCCACGAATCTTTCGGGAACTGTCTGCACTCTTGTCAAGCAGAAAATGCTTGTACCTTATAAGGATAGACCCAGTCCCAGGTCTTTATGGTACGAATTCAACAGCAAATATGAAGACCTGTTTCCTTCTCTTGGCAGAGCAAACAGTGCACCCACGCGTTCCCATTCGCAGACCCTTAGCCCCGAGCTCGCTAGCCCAGTATCTACGGGCAGATCCTCAAGAGGGAGTTTGCAATTCGCTCAGCCTCCACATATACGTACGGCTTCCAACCCGGGTACAGAAAGGCAAGCAATTACCAGTTCCAATCACGCTCAAACAGATCTCGGGCCTCTTCGCCTTCATGACCAGATATCATTTGAAAATGGAGCGCCAATCCAACAGATTTCCCCTGCTACACGAAATCGGGGCGAAATCCAAGAGATCCCCGGTTACGGCAAGTCCCTAAGGCTATCGACAAATGGGCTCGATACCTCGCAGGCCATAATAGACACTCCTTCGCAGATAGGATCCCCTGATTATCGTCATTCTATTTACACAGCTCCTATAAATAACTCCTGGGAACATCACCGACTACATCCTAATAGAGATCAACAAGCTTCTTCGGGTCTCTACGAGACTACAATTGTCGAAAATGTGATCCACCATCGCAAAATCAAAGCTAAGAGGCATCGTCTGCCTGGCTACGATCAGTTCCGTCGTCGCATGGGCCGGAGACATTTTATTTTTGTCATAGACGACTCCGATTCGATGCGAGAATTAAAAAGTGAAGTGCTCAGGACAGTTGAGGCTCTGATATGGCTAGTCAAGGACATTGACCTGACATGCCCAGAAATCAGGTTCACCTCGAAACCCAGCAAACGATATCCACCAGCAATTGCAGCAGTGGCGGCTCGTTTTTACTCCATGGACAAGCTGGCATCTCTACTACGCCACTGGGAGGATCCGGAAAAGGCTGACAAAGAATGTAATATGAGATACTCGCTCGACCAGATATTCAACGATGCAAGTATCGTAGATCCCAAAAAGCCTACCAGTGTCCTGATATTTACGAATGGGAAATGGGAAGGTGGCCCCATTGAAGATCGAGGTGTGGAGGGATGCATCACGAATGTCATCGGTAAGATGAGAGAGAAAAATATCAGCAACACTGGGTTTACATTCCAGTTTGTCAGCTTCGGTGACGATCAGGATGGGCTCAACCGTATGACATATCTTGACGATTATGCCCTCTTCGGGGGCAGTCCAGGAAATAGAGAGTAAGTTTACTTGCCTACGTATGCTACTTGATGGAGTATTGAGCTTACAATTTTAGTGATATTGTTGACCATAAGAGACATACTGATAATGTCTGGTCTATCCTTATAGGATCAGTCAGCACGAAGAATGATGAGAGTTCGCAGGGGCCATCGACAGGGAGGCATTCGCCTTGTTGATGCTTTCGAGTTTTGCTTAATTTGTATATTTAGTGGCGCTTGGGTGTTTATGGTAGGCAGGTCATCTGAATGAGTGCTCGAGCTCTGTCTTATTGTTTGGATACCCTTGGGAATATTTGGCTTAGTTACAATTGCAATTCGTTTATTGATGACGACTGATGAATTAAGAATGGAGCTATTCTGGTAGAGCCTTAGCGCCAGGTCTTATTTCCATTCCAGGTCGAAAGACAGCTTGGGATTGGATGACCATTTCGGTCCAAGGACATTTGCATACCTAAGCTTGGAGCAGCTTGTTACCCTATGGTTGATTGTGATTTTATACATGGCATGGACCTTGAATGCGTAACTATGGGTAAAAGCCGTCCATGCTTTTTTTTTTTTTTTTGTCGTATTGTTAAATTATCTGACATCTAATATAATCTGAGGAAAGAAATGAATTTCTAATCATTTATATAAACGGTAGTGTTGACACCAATAGCGACAGATCGCAGATGGTTTGCAATTTGGTCATTATTTTCAACGTATGAGCCAATGGTGAAAAGTAAGAATTGATCGACAACAGACCGACTACACGAGGCCACTAAATCTTTACACATCTTACCTAGTCAGGCACTCAGTCATCAAATCTGAGAATTCAAATAGACGACAATGAGGCGACTCGGGATGCGAAGAATCTTCGTAGTACATCAATCACCTAGGCTAGACGACGAGGTGGACGCCTGACAAAAAGGCATGAATTACTTACATGCTGAGAACTACCTAAAAGTGCTCTTATATTTCCTCAGAATAATGACGACATAGGACAAAATCAGCTCAAATAGCATGCATGGATGCCACTCTGGCTGTTTTCGTGCAACAATAGTACATGCGAGTATAAGGGGTCACTTTAGAGTGAAACAAAACTCACAGCAGATGAAATCTCACCCATCACTGATGATTTAATCCAAAGCTAGTCCTTTAATAGAGCTGACTTGTGTGTTCATACTTAACAATTGCCTGCGACTCAAGATAAGATACTCAGCCAAGACGTTTCATCCTTCGATTTCCTGGGGGCGGGCCGCTAAACCGCAATCGCCCAAGCGCCAAAAGCTACCCTTCAATTCCTAAGCTCCCCTCCAACTTAACGTCAACACTGTCACCATCACCCGTCATCAACACTCCCAGCCACCCATCATGGCCTCCTACATCGACACATCCCTCGCAGAGGCCCAGCCCGCGCCCGAACTTCTAGGGGAGGTTAAGAAGCCCAAGAAGAAAAAGGTGCTGCTCATGGGGAAATCAGGCTCGGGAAAGAGTAGTATGAGAAGTATCATCTTTAGCAATTACATTGCACGCGACACACGAAGACTGTAGGGCTTTCCCTCTTCCACACCCATATTCCTCCTTTGATCCAGACTAAAACGTACTGTGTGTAGGGGCGCAACCATTGATATCGATCTCTCCCACGTAAAATTCCTCGGCAACCTGACTCTCAACCTTTGGGACTGCGGTGGTCAAGAGGCCTTTATGGAGAACTACCTCTCCCAGCAGCGCGTCCACGTCTTCTCCAATGTCGGCGTACTGATCTATGTCTTCGACATTGAATCCCGCGATGTCGACCGCGACCTGGCAACCTACGTGTCCATCCTATCCGCGCTGCTGCAGTACTCGCCCGCCGCCAAGATCTATATCCTGATCCACAAGATGGATCTCGTGGTGCCCACCGCCCGCGAATCCGTGTATGACGAGCGCATCCGCGTTGTGAGGCAAAAGACGTTTGAGTACGGAAACTCGGTGGGCATCGCTGCGAGTTCGATTGAGCTCACGCCGTTTGCCACGTCGATTTGGGATCAGAGCTTGTATAAAGCGTGGGCGTCGATTATCCACGATCTGGTACCCAACCTGTCAGTTATCGAGCGAAATCTTGCCAACTTGGGTCTCGCCATCGAAGCGGAGGAACTGTTGCTATTCGAGCGCACGTCCTTCCTTGCTGTGTCATCGTGGACATCATCCGAAGGCCAGCGCAACCCTACCGAAGATAGGTTGGAGCGCATGTCAAACATCATGAAGCACTTCAAGCAGAGCATTTCGCGATTTACGGGCACACCGCGCAATGCTGAGCAGTTCATTCGCATGGAGCACAAGGCTGGAAACAGGTTCAGCCTGTTCATTCTGAAGTTCACGACAAACACATATCTCATGGTTGTGCTTCCACCGGGAGAGGCTCGATTTAACGCTGCCATGCTGAATTGTCAGATTGCGATTGAGCATTTCAGGTTCTTGGATGGGCCTGCAGTTCAACCTGCCAACGCAACAACTCCAGCTGCTGCCTAAAGCGTGATCGCCACGGACGATTTGTGATTTGGCGTTTGGTGTTTAGATACCACTTGGAAGAGATGGGCTTAGATACGAATCAATTATTGCACATACTTATCTTCACTTGCTTGTGGTTCTATTCATGACCTCTATCAGTCAAAGCTATCTCGGGTGGACCAGTCGGCCATCCGCTAAATCACAACCCAAACGCCAACTACCCATGTACCTAAGTCCATTTAACAACAGCGGTGCCTCCCTTCTTGAACTCGGGCATCTCCCCTAGGATAAGGCTGTGATCAGTGTGATCCTTGTTGGGAAATGTCGTGGAGAGCACCCATGATCTGGATCGTGTCTCGGATGAGGCGCCTTGAACAAAGCCATAAACATCGCCAACAGTGTGAGTAGTGTTGAATCGAGCAGGTAGACGTGTGCCGTCGGGCATCTGAATTCGGATCATGACGGTCGGTTGAGAATCATCCACGGACGGGGCGCTGGGGGACGAAGAAGCCGCGGCTGGTGCAGCGGAAGTAGAGCTAGAGCTCTCTGAAGCGCCAGGCACAACGGCTCCAAGTCGCTGGCCAGAACCACCGAAAGGTCTGTACTGCTTGGGCTGAGGTTGGTATGGGGTGTCGTGCTGGTGAAGTTTGACGTCGATAGGCTGATCATGCTGCACGTTCATGAGGTGAAGAGGTGCGCGGCCGGATCGGATCAACGCCAGGTCGGCCTGGTTAGCGGGGTCATCGAATCGTCGAAGATCTCCATCATCGATACTGAAACCATCCTGCCAGATGTGAAGAACTCGCTCTTGAGATTCGGCAGTGGAAGCGCGGACTGGGCCAAGAGGATCGGGGATGCTACGGCTCTCAACACCGTCACCACCTAGAGTCTGTCCTGTTCCTCGGAAACGACTGGGTTCGGAGGGACCGGCTTCGTTTTCGGCCTCGGGGCGAGCAGCATTACTGATCAGTTAGCTTATGTCATCCGCGAAGTCTTTCGCACTTACGCTCGTGCCTTGGCAAGAATGTCACTAATGATCTTCTTTGGGCCAGCTTCTTGTTGATGGGGGTCTTGAACAGCCAGTCCAGACTTCTCACCGCCCGCAAACAGATTTCCTCGTCCATCATCGTCTTCGGGGTCAGAATCGTCATCGTCATCGTCACCGTGGTCATGCTGGTGGGATGAGCTACCAATAGATCCTAGAGTAGCAATTCCTGTCTTTCTCTGTTGCGATGGGGCGCTCTTGCGGGTCGCTTGGCTGCTACCACGGGCAGCCTCTGGGGCAGGACGACCATCGAGGGTTCGAGGGCCGGTGTAGTTATCGGGAACGGATGCCGGAGCGGGAGCTGTAGATGTGTCGCGGCTGTCCTCGTCGGCGTCGCGGAACCAGGCGTTACTAGCTTCGGCAAGGTCCCAGTTGTGGGCCTCAAGATATTGTCTGGCCTGAGGGGAATTAGTTGTGATGTTTTATGCGCTTTGTTTAAACAAACCTCTTCAGGGCTTGCGCCGCTCAAGCCCGCGAATTCGACGATCTGACCTTCATGGTCTGCCATGTTGATGTAATAAGGCGGGGTAACTGGATTGAGTACAGGTAGTTGTTTCAGAGGCGATATTGAAGTTGAAGATAGGCCGATTAAATTGAATGAATTGACTGAAAGCAACAGTGAAAGTAAATCTCAAAAGGTGATGTTGTTTGATGAAAGCAAAAGCAGGCAGGCAGCTTGCTCGTCACCTCCAGCTAAGCACAAGGCACAAGCTCTGGGTTGGTGGCGGTGGGCTCCAGCACCCCACCTTCCTTGCTGTGACACAAGTGATCCACCCACCACCTTCCTACCCCCAGTTCTGCAGACTTACGTAAGGATCTGGGGGAAGTTCAGGCCGAGATCGTCAACAACATCTTTCACAATTAGGTAGCACGGTAGATCAAGACGGCTACGCCCTCGATCGCAACATTATAGTCAAATCTACCACTCGAACAATTATCGCCTCTTGAACCCATCATGGCCGACGAACACAACCATCTTGCCGAATCCGGCGTCACAATGCACTCCGACATCGAACTATACTCAGCAGGCGATGATCTATCATCACCTCCCTCATCAAACTCACCAGTCATCCTCTACAAACCTCCTACTGTGTGGTCTCTGATACGCGGAACTGCTATCAACCTGCTGCTGCCATTCATCAACGGCATGATGCTTGGTTTCGGAGAGCTATTTGCTCATGAGGCAGCTTTCAGGCTGGGTTGGGGCGGTACCAAGGTACGATGCCCGATTTCACATCTTGAACTTATCATGGCGCTAATACTGCTAGGTCTTCCCTCTTTCACGAAGAAGAGTGCACCCCATCGGACCTGGTATCGAGCTTCGAGAAAAGCACTACACTCCTCGCCCTTCGCTGGACGATATTGCAAGCCTGGAGTAAGGAAGTGCCAGAGAAGCTTTACATATCTTGAGGAAATTTTTATCACATCTCATACCCACCACTGAATCATATACGAAAGAGCTAGGAAGGATGAATATCATGTTAAATAATTTGAGACTACATCATTAGACAGGAACATGGACTGTGGCGTTTCGCCGCAGAGGTGGTACAATTGTAAATATCACGCACTTGGATGCAAAAACTTCAATTGGTACCAGCTTCAAATCTATTCCAGTCGACTCTGATCACTGCTGTCGAGCCGTCACTGGTCAAGCCTTCATGACAAGGTCATCCGGAGATCATCGGCGACGGACTATCGCGAACCCGACATTTACCCGCCGGTGCCGGAAAACCTCCAAAAAATTCCCAGCCAGCATCATCGGGCGCAACTTATCCATCCGATCATCCCACTCTTAACACCGTCGCAATGCTTCCTAGCCGAGGAATTGTGCGCTCTTTGCCTTCGGGCGCTCTCCAGAGGCCACTCTGCGGTCAATCCGTACGTTGCATATATAGTCACTCATCAATGGCCCAATCACTGACATGTATAGGCCTCAAGAACCCTAGGTCGAAAACTTGGAGATGCCAGACAATTTGGTACAGCGCTAAAGAGCGCTCGCACACCCTTTACGGCTGGAACAAGAGTCGGGGTCAAGAGTATTGCGGCACCAATTGTCCTTGAAGGCGTTTCTTCCTCAAGGAACCTTTCAATCTGGGGATACAGACTTTGGGGACAGAAGAAGACAGAAGAGCCTGTTGCTGAGGCCGCCACGACAACACCCGAGGCTCCTACTCCTCCTAAGACCATCGATCCTACGCCCGCCGTCAACGATGCCCCTGTTCTCCAGACTGAGCCTGTCACTCAGGCTGTTGAGCCCTCATCCGTCACACCCACCGAATTCGACCTCGAATCCATTGCCGACCTCGCCAACCCCGCCATCCTCAACATGGAAGAGAAGATTGGGTTCCTAAAAGAAATTGGACTTGATTACGGCTGGGGTCCTACATCCATCATGCAATGGGTTATCGAGCACATTCATGTCTACACTGGACTTGGCTGGGGCGGTACTATTATCGCAACAGCTGTCCTGCTACGTCTTGTCATGTTCTACCCCCAAGTCCGTGCTGTTAAGTTTAGTGCCGCTTTGAACGAGTCAAAGAAGGATCCCCGCTTCCAGGAGGCTATCGACCTTATGAAGAAGGGTTACCAGACCAAGAACAACGAGATGACTCAGAAGGGGCAGTTCCTCAACAAGATGGTTCGTGAGACTCACGGCGCATCAATGACAGGCATGTTCTGGCCTTTTCTCCAGATTCCTTTCAGTTTCGGTTTGTTCCGAATCATCAACGGCATGACACACATTCCTGTGCCCGCGATGGAAGATGCTGGTTTCCTCTGGTTCACAGATCTCACGGTCGCTGATCCCTTTTACTGCCTTCCTGCCCTTGGTACCGCTTTCTTGGTCTCTTCGATTGTGGTAAGTTCCGCAACATTCACTCGAATCCGACCCTTCTAACATATGTAGATCAACGGCAAGTACCAACCTGCCGCTCAAAGGGCCACAACCAAGAAGCTCATGTGGGTGATGGGTGGTGTCACCTTCGCTTTCACTACCTACCTCGCTGCCGGTGTCAACCTGATGATGACCACCACCGGTGCAGCAGCCCTCGTCACTACCACCCTTCTCAACACTCCATCTATCCGTCATGCACTTGGCCTCCCTGCCCAAAAGGTAGAGGAGCCCGCCTACAAGCCTCCACGCGCCACCAAGGCCAAGGGCTTTGAGGGTCTCCGTGAGCGCCTGTCCAACAACCTCAGCGAGATGCAGAAGGGCGTCTCCGACCAGATCGGAAACATGACCAACCAGTACAGCGGCACAGCAGAGGACCGCGCCGAACAGGCTCGCAAGAACCAGATGCGCAAGCTTGAGGATATGCGCCGAAAGCTTGAGCGTGAGGAGTTTGAGAAGAAGTACAAGCGATAAAGCAACACAGTGTATCAAAAAGTGTAAATATAGTGAAGAAGACCTGCACACTGTTCCCGTTGGATCAGGATTGTATAATATTAGCGTTGGAAGGTAGCGAATGATATATACCACGAGATACAACGGAGCTCTTGGATGGTTGACAGGCGCTGGAAAAGAAAAGGTATTAGCATGTATCTATCAATTAAACAACACCATCCCCATTGAACGAACGTGACAGAACATGTGTGAAGCATTACGCGTCAACGCATTTAACGACTTGTGTCTCAATTATAAACTAGGCAGTCTGCCAAGATCCTTTTCCCGCCCGCAGCTCTTTTGCCTTTGTAATAAAACCTCCCTCCCCACCACAGTTCCCTTGCCTTGACGGCAATCGTCTGGTAATTGATAATGGATAATTTAGAAAAAATGCTGATGCCTTCGAAGAGCGAAAACCTGAAGCACAGCCCCCTTCCCTCCCCTGTCGCGTGCTTCCCTTCTCTATAACCCAGGTGTGCCATTGCGTTCCGTCATATTTATTCAGTAATACATGTAAGAAGGAAAGGCATATGAAGCCTTAGAATACGGTGCCATCGCTCTCGATCAGGATCGGTGGCTCCTTGGTATTGGGCCTGTTGATCTCGGCAATCTCGCGGCCACCCTAGTTCGCGTTAGTATAATTCTTGGTCTTAGACAAGGAATAACTTACCCTCCAGCTGCCAGCCTCTAGAACCTGCGCCAAACTTAACTCGTTTCCGCCCAACTCGGGCTTGAGAGCTTTGTTGACCTCTTCGCAGAGCATGTCGAGGAAACCGACTGTGACACCTCTCCACTCGACAATAACATCATCACTAGGCTCAAACATGGGTGCTACCTCAACACCCTTGGCACCTGTCCGTTGCACCCACTCGTTATAGTTCTGTAGACCTCTCTCTTGATCATCCTTCTTTACGTTCAGGACACCCATATCGACGAACAGGCCACCATTGCGGTACTCAGGTAGACCAGTGAGCAGCTCTGTTCCAGCAAAATGCATCTTCAGGAGCTGCTGCATGGGTTGCATAAGCGAGTAGGTGAGCCACTGTGTGAGCTTGTGGAATGGTAGGATGGACTCCCAGGCAGCCGCGTTGGAGCTGTTGGGGAAAGCGGAGACCTTGGGGGATGCGCCTGGTTGAGGCATCGCCTGGCAAGGCCAAGCGTCGCCGAGCGAAACTCCGTTAATAGCTGTTCGGTTTGCCGGCCAGATAGGGGCAAGTCCACTCATTAATACGTTCCACAGGACGGGCAGGGGAACAATAAGCATGGATGATGCCTGTGTTGAGGGGTGGCCGAGAAGGTGGTCTTTCAAAGATTAGTACAGCAAAGATTGGCAGGCACTTAGCGCAACTTACCGATTAAGCATCCAGGGCGACCTTCGAAACCCCAGAAATCGTCCTTGGCGGCCAAAGCTTCACCAAGGCGGATCAGCATGTCAGTGCGACCTTGAATGCCAGCCATTTCATTGCCAGGTTTCGATTGAAGGCCAGCAGCAAGCTTCTCCACGGTAAGAGTTTTGAGACCATCTTTATCGACTTGAAATTTGTTGTTGGGGTTTCCAGAGAACAGACCCTAGCAAATTAGACTTGAAAGATCTGCCGCGAAAAGAATTACTCACACTCTTGAACATCTCCAAGCTGGCGACCGCGATACCTTCTGATCTCCTGTACACGCGACCATTCTCACTGCTCTTGTAAGACCAACAAGTTCCAGCGCCAGCGTCGAGAAGTACACTGACGAGGAAAAGATCGATTAGACGTCGACAACGCTCTGTGTTGTCAACATTGCTAGGCCAGGTGGAAAGCAGCTGTGCAATACGATCTCGACCACCAACGGCAAAGTGCTGGTATCTACCGTGGCTAGGAATGCTGAAGTAAGGAGCGTCGTAATCTCGCTGCACTTTGTTAGCCCATTATTGCTTCAATGACGCTTCCCTAGGCTTCAGTGTAGTCTTACCTTGATAATTCCAGTAACAAAAGTAACCACATCGGGAAACTTGCTCATATCCACATCAAAATGCTTCAATTCGTTACGTAGAGCCTTGTCAGCGATGATCTTGCTTCGCTCTCTCACAGCTCCAAGACTTCGCAGATAACCGGCAGGGTCGAGCTGAGGGTCTGGAGGTCGAGGGAGATCGATCTTTGGTAGTTTGACTGGAGACATTGGGCCATTTGTGCTGGTAGCAGAAGTTCGATTCATAGGGTTGCGGTTGGCGCCAGCAGCAGGCGATCTCAAGCTTGACGAGTGCGAGTTCACGCTCACATTGGATTGAGAAGTATTGATTGCCTGGTCGGCCTTGGGCGTCTTGTCTTTGCGCGAGAACAAGCCCATTTTGACAGGCTTTTCGGGGAAAACGGTTATGCAGTTGTTGTACAGATACGAGAAAGACCAAACGTTTGTTGTAGGTTTTGATCTGGGCTGATAGAAAGATCAGATGAGAAAGTATAGGCTTCGGGGAGGTGGGGCCTCCAAGCACAGGATGGACTGGAGGGGGA
>JAAVUH010000088.1:0-58797 GCA_014899045.1 Fusarium palustre
GAGGAGGAGGAGGAGGAGGAGCTGCCATTGTTGACCAAATCGATTATCAAGTTGTGTGTAGAGCTGGACAGAATTTGATCAATTGCGTTTTATTGTTCTGTATCTCCGGCTTAAGAGTACATGCTGTAGGCTAGCAGTTTTGGTTCAATGTCGGAAAATTATAGTTCTGGGTGAGCATGTTATTTATTCAATGTTAAGTATTTCGAGGCTGAAGGGAAGTGAGCTTGCGACAGATCAAATGCGCCGGGTAAATAGCGGGAACCCACAGGCACCCAGGCCTCGACAGCGGGCAGCTAAGTTTAGGGAAGCTGACACTGGCAGGCACTTGCCCGTTTTCCCGTCTTTCCAGCTGGACACTTCCTCGGGCTGTGACTGCCCCTCCATTGAATGGTTCAGACAGACCCCGCCAAAACTTTGGGAAGACAGGAAGCTCCCATCAACCCAACCTCAGTAACAGGTAGGTACTAAGGAGGTCGGGTGCTTGTTTATACCCGATAAACTTTTGCTTCCCGTCTATAAACCATTTCCACTATACACTTCGATTTGCAGTATTTCTGCAGCCTTTATTGCATTATATAAAGTTACTGCAGCTTCATCAAACAGCCAGCCTTTGTTTGTTTCCTAGCGCCGGGACCAGAGGCACTCTAAATTTGGACTTCAAGGTGAAAATCGTCACTGTTTACCACCGCCTCCCCCACCATACCGACCTTTCTTCCTCAACCATTCTCCTACAACACCACAGATTGCCCACCATGGCCGATCTTGCGAGCCGCATTACGAAACCCGATGAGGTCGCAGCCGACACTCCCGCTGAAAACGCTCCCACTGCCTCTGGTGAGCTTGGCCAGGCTGATGGCAACATCGAAGACTTGGGTGGCTCTGGCCTCCAGGAGCCTGAATGGGATGTCGAAGTCTCCCTCAGCGAACTCCAGAACAATGAAGCTACACCGTTCCATTCTGCCACTACCTGGCAAGACCTGGGCCTGTAAGCACACGCCCGCGCTATGTTCGAACTGCACTCACAATCATATTTTAGTCGTGAGGACCTTCTGAAGGGTCTCCTTTCTCTCAACTTCCTGAAGCCCTCCAAGGTTCAGGGAAAGTCCCTCCCCTTGATGCTTAGCGATCCTCCACGAAACATGCTGGCACAGTCGCAGTCTGGTACTGGCAAAACTGCCGCCTTTGTCACCGCGATATTGTCGCGTGTCGACTTCAGCAAGCCCGATCAGCCCCAAGCACTGGCTCTTGCGCCCAGTCGAGAGCTTGCCCGACAGATCGAAGGAGTCATTAACGCCATCGGACGCTTCGTCGAGAACAAGAAGGTTGCTGCTGCAATCCCAGGCGTCTTGCCCCGCGGAGAGCCCGTCAGAGCTAGTGTCATTGTCGGTACTCCAGGTACAGTGATGGACATCATTCGACGCCGGCAGTTGGACATCTCTCAGCTCCGTGTCCTCGTCCTGGATGAGGCCGATAACATGCTTGACCAGCAGGGCCTAGGCGATCAGTGCCTGAAGGTCAAGAAGTAAGGGATTGCAGATACGAGCTTACCAACAAGATACTAACGAACTCGATAGCATGCTTCCTAAAGATATCCAAGTGCTTCTTTTCTCCGCCACTTTCCCCGAGAACGTCATGAAGTATGCCGGCAAGTTTGCGCCCAACGCGCACAGCCTCAAGTTGCAGCGCAGTGAGCTTACCGTCAAGGGTATCTCTCAAATGTTCATTGACTGCCCTGACGACAACATGAAGTATGACATTCTTTGCAAGCTTTACGGTTTGATGACAATCGGCCAGTCTGTCATCTTTGTCAAGGTACGTTTTAGTTTCAACGGTCGGGCAGCAGAATTCTAATCTGGCCACAGACCCGGGAAAGCGCCAACGAGATCGAGAGACGAATGGTCGCAGATGGCCACAAGGTCTCTGCCCTTCACGCCGCTTTTGATGGAGCTGAGCGAGACAACCTTTTAACCAAGTTCCGTCAAGGCGAAAACAAGGTTCTCATTACCACCAACGTCCTGGCTCGTGGTATCGATGTTTCCAGTGTGTCCATGGTCATCAACTATGATATTCCCATGAAGGGACGAGGCGATGCCGAACCCGATGCCGAGACCTACCTTCACCGTATTGGCCGAACTGGTCGATTTGGCCGTGTCGGCGTTAGCATCAGCTTCGTTTACGATAAGAAGAGTTTCGATGCCTTAAGCAAGATTGCCGAGATGTACGGTATTGACTTGGTCAAGCTAGATACTGAAGACTGGGATGAGGCCGAGGAGCGTGTGAAGGAGGTCATCAAGAAGAACAGAGCTCAAGCTTCTTACGCCCCCAGTGCTACTGATTCTAAGGCTGCCGCAGGTGTTTAGTATACGCCTGTGACACATGGACTCCATAGTGGTTTCGTGGACAACGGGCCACGCTTTAACGGTGTGGCCTTTGGCACCATGGATCACAACGGGATGGCCTCCAACGCCATGACCTATTAAGGTCACATGGATTAGGATGAAACGATTTACTGCTGGATGCAGTTGAGGCGACTATACCGCTGTTATTGGACCAGCCAACTCTTATTCGTTGGACTGACGTAGTATTGAGATGAAGTGGGATGGAGAACCAAACATAGCCACCCTGTGCCTGCAGTAATGCAGGCTATTAGATACCAAAGACAGAAAAAAGTTCCCATTGTCTAAGCTTTCAGTTGTTATCCTTTTGTCATGCCATGGCGTGTTATATAACAGATCGAGCGTCATCACATTGAGATCTGCTCAGCTCCAGAAATCCACCCCCATAGAAAGATATCCGAACCTTGAACCTCGTTTAAACGCTATAATATGCTGTGATGATCCTGGTGAAATAGTCGGTTAACCGAAACTATAAGAATAGGTGTCTTGTAAGGATAAATGTGTATTGCGTGCTATTCCCGTATCTCTCAAGCTGTTGGTCACAACGGCCAGGATCTGGATCGTGATCTGTGTTGAAATTGATACGTCTCTACTCCGTATGCAGGGCTGATTACTATGAGTAACAAGACCCTGACATCAGATTGGAACGAAAAGTTCAAAATAGTAGAACAACAGGGGCGAATCATATAGGGAGCGTGAGACCGAGAACCCATGTGCTCAATAGAATTTCCGCCTTCTCAAACAAAGGATTCAAGCTCGGTTTATTCGGCAAGCTTTCGATTCATTGTAAGCCCGAGAAATACTGGGAGTAGAATTGGGGAAAACAAAGGTGAATTTGCAGCAATATTCGATAACGTATGATTGATGCTCTAGTGAATGTAGTAGAGTAAACTCGGGAGTATTCATCAACAGGCCTAAATTACTAAGACGGCATGCCTTTGGGGTATTTGATTTACTGATGTATGGATACATTCCTTCTTTGAGAACGTATCTAGTTGTCAGACTTTTCCAAACCATCCTTGACAGCAAGTTCCAATCCCTCGACAGTCTCCTTAGGCAGCGAAAGGAACGGTGAGTGAGAAGCCGCAATATGGAAGCTTCCAGCGTTAGGGCCCAGCATTGAGGCCAAGTTTTGCTGAATAGCCAAGGGAATAGCACGGTCCTCATCACAGAAGATGAAGAAGCAGGGAACGTCGTGCCAGGGCTCATACTCGACGACGTCAGCATACACGCGGCGAGACTGATGCTTCAAGGCAGTGATGGCTTTGCTCTGAGTCTCGGCGTTCACATCGTGGTAGAAGACGTTCTCAGGTGTGTCAGCGTAGACGTAGTCGCCCTATCACATATGTTAATCACCAATTTCTTTTGAAGCTAGAAATTGTGGTCGATAACCTACCTCGACTCGCATCCATGGCAGATACTGTCCTCCAAGAAGCTCCAGAATACTCTTTCCTTTGGGCATGACAAATGCACTCAAGTAAACAAGCTGAATCACACCGCCAGTCTTGCCCTCTTGCGCACGCTGCTTGTAGCCCAATCCCTTGACTGCCTCAGCGCCAACAAGTCCACCGTATGAGTGTACGACGACCATGACCTTTTTGCCCTCTTCAACGAGTCTCTCTACAGCAGCACGAACAGCATTGACGTCGTCACTAAGTCCCTTGGTAGGTGGCTCGGCGCCAACCGAGGGATAGTCAATAGCTTCAGTAGACCAGCCTCGGGAGTTAAGATCATTTCGCACGACATCGTAACAGTCGGCGGTGTGCCAGGCGCCAGGAGCGAAGACGATAGTGGGATTTGTAGACATGGTCGTGTACTGAAGATATTCAATTAAGCTTAAACGTGGTGTTAACTACCTAGAATGAACTCAAAGTCTGAAGGAAGGACACGATATAAGAAGTATGCCTCATGCCGCCTGGTCCCTTGAGGGGTTTGTCGGTCTCCTAGTCCCACTCTGCTGCAGAAGAGCGATGTCACTCCGGGGATGGCTCGTTTTTTGTTCGTACCCTTGACTCACGAGTATTCATAAGAGTCTACAAGCTGGAGAGGCCGTTGGATGGAGTCGTACTAGTCTAGCGTGGGCCGACAAATGTCGTTAGATAAGGCCATAAAGCCCGAACATATCGATAGTGCGGCATCAATCCTAGCTAGGCCCTGAGAGGTGTTCCCTTACTAAAGATTAATGAAGAAGATTTCATTGTTGATCATGATGCGGATCTCACGGGCCGTTAACTGGATACTGTATTGGTAGTAGACCGGTAGATTAGTGCACCTTTGGTGTTATGACAAAGTTAAGTAGTGTGTTTCTTGAGGCTCTGGATTTGGGCATCTAGGCTCTTTGCAGAGGCTATCTGAAACTCGATAGGTAGACTTTGACGCCTTGGTGTCCTTCTTATTGACTGAGCTGAGTGTAGAAATTGGTGCAACCCTTCATCTTTTACCGTATTTTGCAGCTGTCCCCATGCATATACTTCCGTATCAACAACTAGGAGGCCGAAAGGTTTGGGGCTTGGGTTTCCATAACCAACGCCATATTCTTCCAGTAGATATAAAGCGTCCCGCCAACTTGGTTCGCAAGTCCATCCCAGCAGTAACAAAATTAAGGGACGCGAAAGCGGCCTGTCAAATATGAAGAAACGAAGAAACGACCTGACATTGTGGGGTGAATGCGGTATGATGTTGCATTTAACTACGTTAGCACGTATGGAGTAGTGGATTATCAGGATCTAGACTAATATCCGCACCATTACGGATATACGAAATAACCAACTATGAAGGGAAGAAATCTCTCTCCCAGGCGCACGTGTCTGATACGGGGCTACAATCTACATAGTAGATACTGTGAGCCTTGAGAATCAAGGGGTAATCTTCAAATTTCTTCACATGTGAGATGGGGGCTCGAATGTAGATGAAGATACGCATTCAGCAGTCTGTCGTTCAAGAGGTTATGAAGATCCAAAAAGCAGATTTATGAGACAATGTGCTCAACTCCTGAGCATTACATGCCGCTAGCAGCCTTTGGGAGCCGCAATACGGACCAACCTTGCAAGGTTATAAGTAGTATTGGTAGCCTTGAAGATAAATACATAGTGAGTGACTCGACCAAGCCAAGGAACAATGCTGTGTGTATATATGTATACCTAGTACCTGGCTTAGAAGCTAGACTAGGTAGTTCCAGTCTAGCAGTTTGAGGCTCATGTCATTGTAGTAGGCATGTACGCAATCTGACCCTGGGTCCCCTGGCAGCATTCAAAGTTCGTTCCATCGTTTGGGAATGCCCCAGTCTTTACCACGTCTAGGACGTTTTTGTCATTCCGCCTTAACCGTGTTAACAGGGGATAAAATACATACATCAACATGAAAACATTTCAAAGTACCTACGTAGTATACAGACAGATGTTGTCCTGGCAAGACTCTACCACCTCCATACATTCATGCATACGTACATGATTCACTGACTCGAATCTCTGGAAAGAAGCCGATCAAGAATATTAGAGTATTACCTGTCAGATTTTGGTATCGCTTTAACTTCATTCTAGCCAGCGACTCAACTCAGACTGCTGGGCCGAGACATCGAGGCTGGCAGTCGCGTTGGATGGCACGACTCCTTATAGGTTCGTAGGGTTAATGGAAATAACGCCCCTTGTCTGATGACTCGGTCCATCGCTAGGCTGAGAAGGAGAGCTCATAAAAAGAAAATCGAAACACTCTTCTCCCAGCCAGAGGGTCGCGGGTCACGGAGGACAAGCCTAGAACATTGCCTAGTCTTTGACTAATTCGAGATTCCAGCCAACTTGACGTCTGATCTACACAACCTTTCCCCTATGTAGCCCCCATCGCCGCCCGCTCTGCTTAACCCTGCCGTTTTGCTGCGAACAGTTTTCTTCTTTAGAATAACTACTTTATTAGTACCCGTAGTTTGGCATGTCATCTTGCGACTAACATTAGTCTACCGAGTAACCAGATGCTTAATTACTTTTAACTAAGTCCTTTCTCTTCGCGGGGTCTGAATCTGGTCCCTTCTTCTTTCGATCTTCATTCACAATTCTTCTCGCATCTCCAGTCGCCATGGTTGGGCTTCATGCGCGTGGCGACTTACAAGCCGACCGCAGCAGCGAGCTTAATACCACGACAACAATTGTGCTAGTTCTGTCGGCTATCTTTGTCGCATTGCGCTTCTGGGCTCGATATGTTCGAATTGGTTATGGACTTGATGATTGGTTAACCGTGGTAGCGTTGGTTCGTACATTACCATCATCCCAGCCCGTGCCAAGATCCATACAACTCACAATAGGTTAACTAGGTCTTTGTCTTTATCACAGGAGCGCTCAACTATGGTAGTAAGTAGGATATGCTCTCCCTCAAAAATGCATCTCTAATCATTAATTATAGTGCTTGCTCATGGCCTTGGTAAACACGCAAAAGTTGTGTCGTTCGAAGACCAAGCCATATTCTTCAAGCTCCTCCTCGCCTTCGAGTGCATTTACGTCACTGCAGTGATGATGGTGAAGCTTGCTCTGATACAGATGTATCTGCGCATCTTCCCATCACGTCGCTTCAAATTGGTCTCGGCCATCATTGCCGCTACAGTTGTTGCTTGGTGGATAGCCATCTGTGCTGTGTGCATCTTCCAGTGCCGCCCGATCAGAAGGGGCTGGATGCCGTGGATTACGGAGGGTTCGTGCATTGATCTTAAAGCATCTTTTATCGGCAATGCAATTCCCAACATTGCAACCGACGTTGCCATCTTGTGTTTGCCAGTGAGGCAGATTGTGAAGTTGCAGGTCAATATGGCTCAGAAGCTATCCCTATTGATCATCTTCCTGCTCGGTGGTTTGTGAGTCTCACTCAATTTTTCTGTGGTTCTTTGATCTTTTACAAGCAGCTGACGGTTCATCATCTAGTGTTCTATTCGCCAGTATATACAGATTCACAACCATTATGCAGTTCCAAATCGAGGATACTACATGTAAGATCTTAAGAGCTACGTACAAGTGACCTCGACTGACTTCAATAGGGACCCTCGCCACAGCGTGCACCTGGTGTGTCGTCGAAGCAGCCTGTGGAACCATCGCTCTCTGTCTTCCGACCCTGAGACCACTCATGCTGATGGTCTCTTCGCGATTCGAAAGTGCGTCACGTTCCAGGAAGACGCCCGCGACTCGCAGCAACAGACCAACGGAACTCGTTACCATCGGTGGAACCGGAAAGACAGACACAAGACAGTTTCAGCGAATAGATGATGATCGAGAGTCCAACGAAAGCCAACTTGAGCTTGGTACTGGCCATGGAAGTCTCCCACATTACAACCTGAGTGAAAGGGGGTCAGGTGATGAGCTACCGCTGCACAAAGATGGGAAGAAAAACTCAAAGATATGATGGCCCTTAGGGGGGATGGTCTGGAATAATAAAAGTTGTTTCATTACAGGACATTTGTACAAATATTAGCAGCATGCAATATGGAGTTTGGCTTGGATACTAGCATGTGTAGGAGCACATAGCAAAATACGAATAGCTAATCTAGAATATATCCCTCGATACACTATTTGTGATAGATTCACTTACACAATCAGGCAGATTCGTCTACTATATAGGGTAGGGAAAGTGGACTCTACCACGAGAAGACTAAAGCTAACCGCTTTCATCTGACAGGATCTGCACCTAGATACCTGAGACACACCCGAAGGTCATAAGTTCGATCCCTCATCTGTAGGCCAAAACTAATATTAAGATGCTTTTGCACCTTGATTCAATCATCACTAGCTCAAACTTCTTCCACCTGGTACCATACAGAGTTCAGTCACTTACCTAGTTACCATAACTGTGATTTTCCTCTAGGCAGAAATCTAGAGACAGAACAAAGTCTCGCTGGTCGCAGGTCACGGGTCTGCTCTGCAGCCCGAACATCGCACCATCAGCTCTTCTTGCTCAGCCAAGACGTTATCACAGAGCAGATACCCGTACCTCTAGACATGCAACTCACATGGCCCACCCCAGATCGCGCGATTGGCTATGCTATGCAGAGTCAACTGCTACACAACTTCCCATTAATAGGTAGGTACCTGTCTATGTATGTACATTGACATCGATTATCCCGTCATCAATAATGATGACCGTACCCCCACCAAGAACGAGGGGCAAATGGCCTACCTAATCTGAGGCCCGAGAGTGCTTCTGATTCTAATTCTGATACATGTACCTGTCGAGATGCATAATGGGTCGGCCAGAAGAAGCTTCAGAGGCGAGCCACGTTGCACATCTGGAGCAACTAAACCGCTCAGTTGCAGCTATCCACAACCGGTCGACCTGCCGAGTCGTCCAAGGTTTTTGAGTACATACATAGTATGTTGTCCTCATCCTCCACCCGGCACGCCCTAACGAGGCCCGTACCGGGATCCGCCTGCAAGCAGCAGTGTTTGGCGTGGGGATGGTGGGACTAGTCGCCTTGATCAGCCATCGATATCGAAGTCAAGTCGGATAACTATGCAGAGAGCGGTGGACCAAGTGCGGTATACTGACCATGTTAGCATGTCTAGCATGGCTTGAGGCTCAATCACCGACATATTGAACAAGTCATTTGGTATTATCGGTCAAGACGTTATTTTTCTATTTCCAGTACCTCTCAATCTATCGTAACACCCATCATCCATGATCATCGTCACTACGTAAATGCGCCTGGTTCAAAATCGCTTAATTGTTATGCTGGCAGCGGGCCGTCTCATGCAGGTCCGTCCGTACAGTACAGTAATGATTCTACTACAGTATCAAGTAAAAATAAAAGGGTAGGTTTTATTGGGCCGCGATAACCAGAACTAGGCCTCATCGACACTTGGCTCGACCTGATGATTCAATGCATCATTGTTCAACCTCGTCCATTTCTTGATCGCCAGCCCCATTCGGTCTTGGTCAGGCTCGCCTTACTGTACTCTATATGGAACCCAACCTCTACCGCCCCAGCGACGTGGCGCCAGCCAACGTTGGTCCTGCATGGGCCAATTGCGCATAGGCACGATGCAGCACTCGCTATCATCCAGGGTTTTTTTTTTCTTCCCTTTGGGCGCCTGTGGCCCATCGCAAGCAGGGGACTGGGCTTTGTCAGGCTTGCATGCTTTTTTCTCTCTCTCTACCCAGCCCACAGTGAGGGAAGGAGAAATCGAAAACGGACCCATACCTGCCATCCAACGTCCGTTCGCCTCAAGAATACCGCTCGTGAATGACCTCTCTGGACCTCCCACCCATTCGCCCGTTATGATCCGAGCCTTGCATCTTGCAAATCAACGTTATTGATCTCACAGCCATTCTACTTTTGTCGTACCGTCCAATAGACTTTTTTATTATTTTTATTTTATTTGCTGTGCTGTCTATCACCTTCTGCAGTACGCCGCATGATACCCCAACCCAACATCTATACATTATACACCCCCAATTGCGACACACACACAGACTATCTGTATACGCTACAGTTTTTACGGGTACTTCCCAGGTAGGTAGGAGGCTTGATATACATACGACTTCGGGGCCTGGAAGATCTAACACTCGGTGCCCTACTGCAGCTACCCGATTGCCTAACTGGCCTGCTGCAAGAAGAAACAAGATAATAGACTTGTTCCCCAGGTTTTTTCCTGTTGAGATCCCTCTTTCAAAATGTCAGAAGCGGATAAAGAAGAGAAAGTATGAGTTACGGCTACGGCTACAACTATAATTACCCTGTCCCCAGTGGTAGGACACAAATTAATTGGGGCAATGTACAGTTTTCCAATTTCTCAAACGTTCAGTATTCACAGCCCGAGCTTTCGGATGCGGAGGATGATGTCGAGAATCCATATCAAGGTGAGTCGAATTTTCTATACTTTAGTATTCGTCGTTTGTCTTTTATACTAAGACATATCTATAAACTAGGCGGGGATGGGTACTCACAAGGACTCCCAAGAGTGCCAATGGCACCCTCATCACCAACATTATCAAAGAAGGATAAAAAGAAACTGAAGAAACAAAAAGAAAAGGCAGCAGCAGCAGCAGCCGCTGAGCAAGCCTTTATGCCATCCCCACCCCCACCCCCAGCACAAGAACCTCCAGCACAAGATGAGCCGGCAGCATCTTCGCCAAATAAGAAGAAGAGCAAGAAGAGTAAGCGAAAAGACTCAAAGTCGCTATCAGAAGCCCCTTCTCTACCAATTCCCCCACCTCCAACTGTCGAGGAGAGCAAGGAGCCGGAGAAGGTACAGGAGGAGAAGGAGGCAGAGGCAGAGGCAAAGACTGACGAACCTGAAACGGCCGGAACACAGGACAACGCCGATACCAAGGAAGCACCAGTTACGGAGGATGATGCTGCTGATGAAGAAGAACCCACACCAGAGGTGGCGTCCCAGGAGGACGAATCAGCCAAAGATACCAAAGACGATGTAGCTCACAAAGATGAGGAACCTGCTGAAGAGTCGCCTGTGAAAGAAGAAGACAAAGCTTCGGATGAGACGCCGACTTCTGAAGCGGGCGAGGAGGCCACTCAAGTGGAAGCTTCAGCTCAGAACGACATAATCAGCAAGGGGGATGCGCCTCAGGAAGACACACCCAATAAGGACGAGAAACCCTCAGACGAAGTACCTACGGCGGACACACCAGCAGCTGAAGCCCTCGCTAGCGGAGAGGCTCCCTCAATGGACGGAAAGGCAATTGAGCCTGAGGCAGCCGACACCCCTGAAAAGGGTAGTGACGATGGTGATGATGATGGACCTTCAGTAGCTGCTGAATCTAAATCTCCAAGCAAGAGCCAGAAGAAGAAGAAGAAGGAAAAGGAGAAGAAAGAGAAGAAAGAGAAAGAGGAAAAAGACAAGAAGAAAGCAGCTGCAAAGTCTGAGAAATCCCATCATCACAAGTCAAAACACTCACACTCTTCGTCAAAGGAGGTTGGCTCTTCCAAAGACAAAGCCTTCGACCCACCACCTGTTACTAAGGACAGGCAGGAAGAGGTGACTGTGCCGGCTGAGCCAAAAGCAGAGGAAACCAAAGCCCCTGAACCCGAAGCGGAGGCACAGCCAGCGGAAAAGGTATTGACTCCTTCAGAAGAGCCAGTATCCGTGAAGGAAGAAACCTCTATTGAAGACTCAAAGTCTTCAGAAGAGCCAGTGCCTGCTGAACAGTCAACGTCTTCAGAAGAGCCCAAGCCTTCCGAGGATCCAACGCCTGTCGAAGAACCAGAGCCTCCAAAAGAGCTGGCAACTGCCGAAGAGTCAAACCCTACTGAGGAGCCAGAGCCCGCCGACGAGCCAACGCCAGCCGATGTACCAAAAACTGCCGAAGAGCCAGCACCGACCGCGGAACCAACGTCTGTCGAGGAGTCAACACCTGCTGAGGAACCGGAGTTAATCAAAGAGCCAGAAACTGTAAAGGAATCATCGACAGAAGACGACGATCCTGCAGAAAAGCCAAAACCCGCCAAGGAGTCAAAGCCTACTGAGGAGGCAGAGTCCGCCGAAGAACTAACACCAACCGATGTTCCAAAAACTGTGGAAGAGCCAGCATCGATCGCGGAGTCAAAACCTGCTGAGGAGTCAACGCCTGCCGAGGAGCTTAAAATGGAAGAACCCTCGACAAAAGACGATAATGTTGCAGAAGAACCAAAGACTACAAACGAAGCTTTAGCAGTGGACAACTCTGACGTAACCGAATCTGAGCCAAAGTCTACAGATGAGGCACCACCTCCATCGGAAGCTCCAGCTCCAGCCAAGGGGTCAGATCCTGTAGACGAATCCCCGGCCGAAGATAAACCATCAGAAGAGCACCCAATTGCGCCTGCAGTAGAAGGGATATCATCCGAGACTGTTGGTGCAGAGGATGACGCTGAGACACCCGATGCTACGAAAGAGCCCGAAACGGAAGACAACCCCAACCTTGAGGAAGACAAACTAGCGGACGTAGGTGAAGTTGACACGGCAGCGCCTTCGGAGCCAGAGAAGGCCCCTGCAAATGAAGCCGCGGCTGCTGCAGAGGACGAGGAATTGTCCGAACACGGCAATGAAAACTCTTCTGAGTCAGAGAATAAGTCTGAACTGGCAGATGAAGCCCCTGCTACGACCGAGGTCGACAATACCCCAGAGGAGGCACCCGCCAAGGATATACAAGGCGAGCCAGAAAGCGAACCAGTCACGGACGACGAGGCTCCGCCGATGCCAGACGAGGCCCCTTCCTCAGATGACAAGGCCGATAAGGAACCTGCTGAAGCCGAGCAATCTGACGAGTCTGAGAAGACAGAATCTAGCGACAAGGGCGACGCCCATGCGACGATACCTATTGAAGATAACAAGGACGCAGGAGATGAGAAGCCAGCTGTTCCTACTGACAGAAAAGATTCTTCTCGCGCAGAAGAAGCTGAGAAGACCGATGATGTCGCTGCTCCATCTGAAAAGGATAATGCTGAAGTTGCAGACTCGGCCGGAAAGGAGGCGCCAATCCCAGATGTTGTGTATTCGGAGGCGGGCAAGACAGCTGAGGATGAGACAGCTGGTGAGCAGGTGCCAATGGTAGAGCCCCCTAAGGAAGAGGCTCCCAAGGAAGAGGCTTCTCCCACGGACGCCGCCCAGGCAGAAGATGCAACCGCTTCAACTTCAAAGAAGAATAAGAAGAAAAAGAAGAAGAAGGACAGCAAGAGTGGCACTGAGATATCGGTAACAACCGAGCCAGCAGTTGCTCCTACCAATGAAGCAGCAGCCGAAGTCACGACTAAGCCTACAGACGAGTCGGATGTTCCTGCTGAGCCTGCTGCTGAGCCTGAAGTTTCTGAAAAGGCTTGCCCTAACGAATCGACTCCTGAGCCCGAGACTGCTGCCGAGACTGCTGCCGAGACTAACACTGATAACCCGGTTACTGAATCTGCTACCGACCCCGAAGCTGCTGAAAAGGTTCTCCCCAACGAATCAACTCCGGAGCCAGAGACCGAGACTGCTGATGAGCCCGAAGCCCCCTCCGACAAGTCTATTGCCAAAACTGCCGAGCCCGAGACAACTATCAATTGTGAAGCTCCCTCCGATAAACCGACTACTGAATCCGCTGCTGAGTCTGAAGTAGCCGAGAAGGCCGTTGAACCAGTTTCTGAGTCTGGGACTGCTGTTGAGGTCGAAGTTGATAAGCCTTCCTCTGAGCCCGTTATCGAGGCTGAATCTGCCAAGTCTGGATCTGATGATACGGATGCTGAACCCACCACTGAGACTGAAGTTGCAGAAAAGGCTATCGTAAATGAACCAGCTCCAGAGCCCAAGCCCAAGCCTGAGGCTGCTGGTGAGGCTAAATCAGCTGTCGACCTTGAGCCTGCTTCCGACAAGCCTCCTGCCGAACATACTACTGAGCCTGAGGTTGTCAAAAAGGCTGTTGAGCCGGTTTCTGAGGATGAAGTTGTTGAGAAGGCTACCTCAGACGAACCACCTTCCGCGCCCAAGACTGCTACTGAGATCAAGGCAGACTCCGATGAACAAGCTTCCGAAACCGTCCTTGATGAGCCTTCTACGGAACTCAAGCCGGCTCCTGAGCCTGAATCTGATGAGTCTGCCATTGAGCCTCCTGCTGAGTCTGAAGCAGCTGAGAAGGCTGATTCTGATCAATTATCTTCAGCGCCCAAGACTGCATCTGACCAGCCAGTCACTGAGCCCACCATCATATCTACCCCCGACTCCGAGTCCGCCTCTGATAAACCACCAGCAGTCGAGGCTGTGTCCATTACTGAATCAGCGGCTGAACCTGCCTCTGAGTCTGCCTCTAAATCCGAGCCAGCTCCTGAGTCTGAGTCTTTTACAAAGTCTGAAGTTACTGCTGATTCAGGAGAAGGGATTGTCGAGACCATTGTCAAGGCAGAAAGTGGCACGGAGCCCGAACAAGTGGCTGGGCCTAGAGATGGTATTTACTCTTCTGATGAAGACTCGTCCGAGGCTGAGCCGGATATCGAGCCAGACAATGCCGCGTCTGCAGGGGTTGCCAACAAAGAGGAAATCGATAACCCGGATACCGAGAACCCAGAAGAAAAATCGACTGAACTTGCTACAAGTGCTGATAGTGAAGAGGATTCCGCCGAACCATCTGCAAAGGAAATGCCCAACGAAGCTAAGGAGGAGCCTTCACCATTGGAAAAGAAGAGCGACTCTCAGGAAGCCTCAGCAGAGACTGAAGCACCCGCACCGGCCGTCGAGCCCGAGCAGAATGATGCCGAGGTCTCGGAACCGAAAGTCCCAGCCACCGAAGACAGCACCGTTGTAGCAAACGTGAGCGAGTCGGAAGCAACATCTGAGAGCGAAGATGACGAAGATGACGAAGACGATGAAGATGATGCTTCCGATTCCGAACATCAACCAGCGGAAAGTGACAAAGTCACGGACAAGTTACCTGCCAACGTTGCGGGAAAAGAACCAGCTCTTTCCAAGAAAGACATATTAGAATCGGCGAAAGAAGATGACCCTGAGTTTTCAGTCACAGAATCGGCCGCTGTTGAGAAGAAGGAAGAGCCTTTGCCTCCGGAGACTTCTGCAGAGAAAGTCGATGCACCTGCTACTCCTTCCAATGAAGGAACAGCAGACAATACCGAAGCAGTGGAGCCAGCTGATCCGGCCGACGAGAAGGAGCCGGAAACTGTAGTAGAAAAGTCCGATGCACCTCAGGTAAAACTAGAGTCTACTGTTCAAGAAGACGAAGCAACAGTGGAGACTGATCCCGCTGAGGACGATACTTCTGATGATTCTGCTTCTGAGGCTAGTGATGACGATACTATCGCGTCTGCTGCAGACAAGACTGTCAATGTAGGAACATCGCAAGTATCTGTCAAGTCGGAAGATGATTCACCATTAGATGGCAAGACGTCACACGCTCCCGATGCTTCAGACACTGATGTGGCAAACGCCAAAGTCAATGGCGAAAACAGCAAGGATTCGGTTGTTGAAGCACAGGAACCACTCGATAAGGCTGTGCAAGATAAATCTGTGCTCGACAATGAAGCGCCCGAGGAACCTGAAAGCAACGATGGACTTTCACCCCACACAGATGCTGAGGAAACTCAAGAACCAGTAGCATCTGATGCAGATGGTAAAAAACTGGAGGAAAGTCCTATCGTTTCTACCAAAGAAATGGCAGCGCTGGACGAACCTGTCACTGAAGAGGAAGCCGAGCAGCTAATTGACGAGGCGACAGGACAAAATGAAAAGCCTGAGACTGCATCACCACCCTTGGACAGCAAGCCGGCCAAAGATGAGCCTTCCTCGGATGACAAGGACCTGGACACAACACAGTCTGCGCAGCAGACAGCCGATGACGCCGTGCTTTCTGACAAGGACCCAGGAGATGTAGCCACCACACCCGAAGACAAGCAGGAGACATCGGACAATTCTGTACCGAGCAAGCCAGAAGAAGTAGAAGACGTGACTTCGGAGAAGAAGCTAGTTGTTGAAACACCTTCAGACGCCGAAAGCGTACAGGATGCAACCGAAACTTCTGATGAGAAGCCAACAGGAACCGAGGCCGCGCCTTCGTGTAGCGAGAACCCAGAAAGAATACCTGTGGAGGGTGTTGATTTAGGGGAAAGCGAAGCACCAGGTGCTGCACCCGGTGATGCGGCTGAAGCTGACGAAAAACCCGAAGGCGCAATTCAGTCTGACGACGTGCCAAAGCAAACAATGACCGATCTTTCTGATGAGGAACCGGGTGCCACCGCTCCTGTACCTGAAGATGGCGAACTCACGGACATGGACAAGAATGCTGAACAGGAGTCAGCTGCAGAGCCGCCAGCTACTGATGAGAAGCCAGAGGAAACAACCCAAGCATCTAGTGACGAGCCAAAGGAAGCGGATACTATTGAGGTTGCACCAGCAGAGGAGCCTACTGCAGCTGGTGATGATTCGAAAGAGGTGGGGGCTTCTGAAGCTGAACTAGTTTTGGAGGTTCCCGCCGAAGACAAAATGCCAGAAGCAGAGGCAGAGGTCGAACCCATCAAAGATGAATCAGTAGTGTCTGTACAGAAACTGGCCGAGGAAGAACAAACGACTCTAGTTCAAGAAGAGTCACAGGAAGGCTCCGCACCAGCTGACAATGCACCAGAGGAAGGAGACAAAACTGCCGAAGACGAGCATATCGAAGCTCTTGTAACCTCTGACGATAAGGCAGGCGAAGACGTCAAGCCGGCAGAAGAACCACCCGCATCCGCACCTGTAACTGAAGACGAGCTCAAACAGCCACCGCCCACGGCTTCCCAGGAAGGATCCAAGGAGCTCACTACGGCTGATGAAGTTACGAAAACAACACCATCAGCAGAACCCGTACCTGCTTCTGAAGACCCTCCGGCTGGCGACGCAGTCTCTGCCGACGACAAAGCAGCCGATAATTCCAAGAACGCCGAGGAAGTAGCGACAGTAGCGACACCAGCAGTACAAGAACCTTGTCCACCAGAAGGAGAGGGCGAAGCAAAGCCTGCAGAAGAAACACCAGCTCCGGAACCCGAGGACGCCACTGACAAACCTATTGACGAGTCTGCTGTTGTGCCTCCTGCCGAAGCAGAAAAGAAGCAAGATGAGCCAGTGAAGGCTACCACCAAGGAAGATACGAGGGCGAAAGAAGATGAAGAGAGCAAGGACACTCTCGGACCAATTCCAAGGACCAAGAGGCCGATCAAGAAAGGTGAGGAAAACGGTTCATTACAAACCCCTTTTGATTTTGCACAAAGCCATGAAAATTCTACGGAGTTGGATGAAGAGATGGACCATGGCGCTTTAGAGTTGCTTTCAGACGATACCCAGGAACTTCCAGCAAGACAGCACTATGAGAATTCAGAACTCAAAAGCCGGCCATCAATGACTGAAGCGCCGAGCGACCAAAATAACCAGACTGCCGCAGGAATCACGATGCCAGGACTACGAGAAACTCTTTCAGCTGTGGATGAGGACCAACAGGATCGAGTCTTGAATAAGACTCTAGATCTTGATCTCCAGGATGGCGATCTGGTTGAGAGCCACCCAGCCACCAGCAACGCTAGAGAGCCCACACATAGCACTCCACACGAGCAGGGTATTTCAGACCAATCGGAAGACGCTGTCAAAGAAATTGACCCTGTAAATGTCGACTCAATTGATACCGCGACTCCCCAGCCTCTGCAGCCCGAGACGACTGAGACACTTACTGGGGAACCCGACTCAGAGCCATCTTACAATACACATGATGGAAATGAGAAGCCTGGAAGAATGGATTCATATTTTCCGGTCACAATTGCTCGCAGCGCATCATCAGCATCAGATTCGGTAGTTTCTGATGACGATTCAGAAATTTCCGCCTCTTCGCGCACAGCCGCCGAAAAGTCTCAAATACATTCTCTCGACAGCAAAGACAATATCGGCCTGGCCGAACCAGACTTGAACAACTCACCGTCAGGGCTATTGCAGCCTACCGATACACTGGATGCTACTCACCAATCCAAAATTCTGGAGACCGACTTCGGCCATGTACTGCAGACATCCCAAGAACTGCCCCAAGAGCCTCAGGCGAGCATTGCAGGACCCGATGAGCAAGATTCAGACTCTGATTTATCTGAGGATGAATCCGTCGAGGATGACAAGTCAGAGTTAGAGGAGCCACTCACAGCCCATAACCAAATTCTGGAGCAGCCACAGGTGACTGGGCCAGCTGAAACCCGACGAGACGGTACAGTCCCACAAGGTAGCCTCGAACATGACGGCTTTGGTTTAATATCACAAATTGCTGTTGAAGAACAGGAGAATGATGTCGCCTCTAATGCCAGCTCGCTAGATGAGTTTGAAGATGACCACGAAGCTCCTAGGCCTATCGATGGACGATGTTCTCCTGCACCAGCTAGTCCCGTCGATGTTCATCACAAGGATTCTCACCAAGATGCCGACTCAGATGACGATACAAACGATAACGTCAGCAATCTTGACCAACAAACCGCGACTTCTCGACGCTCCTCAATTAATCAACCATCCGACCTTATCTCCAAGCAGGACCTCGAAGTCCAGGGCGATGACGTTTCCTCTGAACTACGTGAGCCAGCTTTGGGTCAAGGTGAAACTGTCGGAGGGACTATGATGTTCAAAGACAACGAAAATGACAACGACACCGACACCGAATCCGATAATGATTCTGATGATGGCTCTGAATCCTCTGAAGTCGAGAAATCTGAAGTTAGCCATGGACTTGAGAAATCAAGGGATTCGATCGAAGAACGTCGCTCTAGTCCGGAGTTCAACAGACCTGCTTTCGGTGCCGACCATGTTCCATTGGTAGATGCTGCATCGGCCGCTGTCAAAGAAGACGACGATTCTTCGTCAGATGACGATGACAATGAAGACCCTGAACATGCTCCACCCGGTCCCGGGCGCCTGGACACCGACATGGTTTTGGATGGCCTCCAAGTTGTAACAATCGAGGCAAATCTTGATGTGGATGATAACGACGGTGACGATGATTCCGATGCGGACCAAAGAAGTCGAGTCATTAGCAGAGGTAATTCGCCCACACCGGAGCCAACTCTCAATCCAAGTTCAACTGCCACCAAGCATCAATCTCAATCAGGCGATGAAACTCCACTTGAGCCTCCCGCACCAATTTCACCGGCCGCAAATAAAACAGAGCCCTCAGGATTGATAGATGATGTCGCAATCGAAGCTGAGGAGATCGACCTCTCTGACTCTGCTTCCTCGGTATCTACGGAACCAGACACAATAGAGAAAGAGGCTTCAGATCACCAGTCTAGCTCGCATTCTCCGAACCCCGATATTCTATATTCTACACCCGAGGCCACTCTCCTAGAACCATCAGCTCCTACCCGAGATGAAGCCACTACGGAGCCCGATGTGTCTGCTGCTATATCCAGATCCCCGTCACACAAGTCAGTAGTTGAGAAACCGTCCAACGAGCTTCCAGTTCCCGATGTATTGCACGAGCTCTTTGAGGCAGACAGAGAATCCGAAAGCGAAGACGAGGAGAACACACCCCAGTCGCGGGATTCTTCCTCACATTCCGTTGTCCTCAACGAAGAAAACGATTCGGATTCCGATGCTGATGACGAGTCTGAACACGACGAGCCAACTTCTTCTGTACTACCGGAAATTCTGGCAATTGATGCCAAACTTTCATCTGAAAGACTGACACTGTCTCCTGGTGCTTCTCGAAACATTGCAGCCTCAGATAGGGATGCACTGCAAAACGAGTTGGAAGACCAAGATCCAGAAGTGCCCGGCTCTGAGGTAGATGCAGAGAGCGAACATATCGACAGCATCACCAAAGATGATATGGACCAGAAACAACCAGAAGAAGATGTGACCGACGACGATAGCGACGACGATACTCATGTTTCTCGGGATATCTCTCCTATTGGTATTGACAGGATAGGTGCACCACGCAACCTTGACCAAACCACTCAAGTCCCTGGGCCGATCGAGAACAGATCTGGAGAAAATCAAGCAGTACACGAAGAAAAGAACGAAGGACTGTCAGGCGTTCAAATTTCCGACGCGCTTACCGATGAAACCAGAGCAATTGGGAACGAGGCGCATGCCGTCGATGAATTGCAGCCCCAGCAGGAAACGCCAGATAGCAGGTTCTACGAGGTCAAGACTCCAGACACGGATGACACTCTGCTCTCAGAGACAAAGCCTGCTCAAGCGGCCGAGGTGAAGTCTGTGGGGCTTAGCCGGCCTGAACATGTGGCCGTCAAGGTTGTTGATATCCCCTCGCGTGATAAGGGCAAGGTAGTTGCTACCATGCCAGAAACCCCAAAGCGATCTGGTTCTAAATCACGTTCATCACGTTCGTCGTCCCGTAATGAGCCTCCCCGGACGTTCTTGACCCAACAGCAACGACCACGAAGATCATTGAGAGTTCGTCCTGTGACAGAAGTTTATACAAAAGACCCCATCTTCACCCCTGCTGTGAGTCGGCCCGCCGATGCAAAACCCACACAACGACCTCAGCCACCGCGTGCTGAAAGCGAGCCAGTCAGAGTTCCAGTGCGTCCTCCACTCGGTCGCCTTTCTTTGGAGACATCGGGTGAATCGTCAAGAACGACAGCGCAGACTGAGGTCGTTGCCAGGCCCCGTTCTTTCCAGGACGACAGCGAGTTGTCGAGAGCTCCCCTGAAACACGACCTCAGGCACCCGACGGTCACTGTTGACGAGGGGCTTCGAGATGCGGCATTCCGGGCGCCCATCTCCGCTGATTCAAGTGCAGAGTCTGAAGTCCAAAGACCACCTAGTCCCGGCATCGTGATCCCTGATGCAGAGATGATTGATTTACAGCGATCTCGCACCTTGAGGCGAACCCGAAAGAAGTCGATCCAGCAGGCTGAGGATACACTGGCTGCAGCTGTAGTCATTTATGCCACCGCTGAGGCGCTGAGTCCTCCTGGCAGCCCATCGCCTTTCGATCACTTCAGGGACAGAGATATACCTAATCTGGAACATCAGATGAATGAAATACCTAATGACTACAACTTCCCAGTCGTTTCCTCACCACGGGGAAGCTTTGAGGATGAACTCGAAGAGTTTCACAAGTCTAATGCTGACTTGTTTGCAGACGACAGGAGCAGAGAATCTGACTCGTCGCGCAGCGATAGAGACAGACACCGCAGGCGCCGACACTCGCATGCGTCACAACGTTCTGACGGCAGTCGCGGTGAAGAAGACCGAGAGCGAAGACATCGCACCGATGAAGAGAGGCGAGCTCATCGATCTCGAGATGACGATGAGAGCCGCCGTCGCCGACAATCTTATCGCGAAGATGAATTACGGTATCGTCGTCACCGTGACGAAGAAGAAATGCCGCCTCGTGACTCGCGCGGTGAGGCTGATGCTAAGCCTAGAAGTTCTCGTGGATCTGAAGAATCGAAGATCAAGGGCTATCGCCGCGACGAGGACTTGCGACCACGCGAATCCCGCAAGGCTGAAGAGCCTACTTCACGCAACCTCCCTCAAGAAGACGAGGGCCGAGAACGTAGAAGGCGATCTTCTCATACTCACCGTCGCCATCGAGCCGACACGGCTAAGTCAGGTCCGCCCGACACGTCTCCCAGAACACCCAGACGAGACAGTGGTTTTTCCGCTGATAACAGTTCGGGAAGTTCTGGCCGCAAACGTCGCACGACAGACGAACAGGCCGCCCACGATCAACGTAAAGCAGAAAAGTCAGAACGACGAATACGGGAAGAAAGTGACCGAAGACGCGAGCCTTCACGCTACCGCGAGTCAAGACAAGAAGAGAAGGATAAAGAGAGGGAGAGGGAAAGGCGGAGCAAGGGCAAAGAGCCCGCACGTGAGCCAGAACTCGAGCGTGAGCCATTCCCAGAGCTAGAGCCGCAGCAAGAGCCCGAAGTGGAACGACACCGCCGGTCACGTCGGCAAAGCCATTCCGGCAGGCCTCGGCACGAAGAGCACAGGGAGCGCGCACGAGAAGAGTCAGCCTCGCCCGATAAGAAGTTATTTACCGCCAAGAACTCTGAACGCGTCTTGGATGCTACTCCCCCACCTCGCGAGGAGGCCCCCTTTGTAGAGCCAGCCAGAGAACGCACAAGAGATGTCCCGCCAGAGGATTCGCCCAAACGTTCCTCGACACGACATAGACGCAGTACTCATCCTTCCGCCGACGAGCCACGTCCTCGCTCATCACGCCGTACACGTGAGGAACCTGCCCCTGAACCACCGCGGGAGAAGGACAGGGACCGAGAAAGGGCAAGAGATGGAGAGAAAGCGTCCCGGCCTGTCAAGCACGTCAGAATGGACACGGAGGACACTCGCCGAAAAGCGCGACATGAAGAGCGACGCAGAGCTCAAATAAAGGAGGACGACAGGAAACCCTCAGGTATCAAGGGTGCGTTCAAGAAACTTTTCAGCAAGTCTTGAATGTGAGAAGAACGAGAGGATAAATTGCCCTTGATTGGTTTTGTATATTGATAAGACTTGCTAGTGCGTATTTGTAATGATGGAGGGGATTTGGGTTTACTTTGGGTTTGTTGACATGAAGAATTTCATTCCGAAATTACGACCGATATGTTGTTTTACGCCACATTTGCCATATAGATTGATGACAATTGACGATTTTTTGCCCGATGCACATGTTTTCTGTCTCGGGTTTGTCTATGTGAAGCTTCCAAGGCTTGTGTGAACAACTTGCCTCTCTGGTTTGCTCCTGGGCTTTTGATATCTTGCGCAGAGATTGGACATTACAATTATCTGACGTTTAAATGGTGCCATTTAGACAACATCTCATTGATGATGATGAACTTCGTCTAATCAGAAGAGCTCCTATTTGAATTCAGTTAGCCACCCAACATTATGAGCCAAAAAATTACCATGATGCTATCGACTTGTATGATATTATTGGAGTGTTATACCTAGATACTCTGCCCACAGGACAGATGGCATCACTCGAGGACTCGAGATCTTGCCACCCCTTGTTGTATATAATTCTGACTACGTCTTCCTGATGTTGCCATCCGAGAGACTAGCCTTTCGTTCTTCGAGTTTCCCCAGTTCATCTCGATCATTACGATGCATTATAGTTTTGTTCTTGTGGCTGCCCTTGCTGGGCATGCAGCTGCCACCCCCTGCCCACCCAAGTGGATGGTTGACAGTCGCTCCTCATGGATCTCAGCTTCTACTAGGTTGGACAGAGTTCTCGCTGCGATGCCTACCTTGTATCCTGGCGGATTAACAGCCCCCCCCAGTGCCGCCGCCGCCGCCGCCGCCAAAGCCACTACCACTACCACTGGCGCTGAAAACAAGACTGCTGGGACCTCGTCAGCCACTGCTGACCTTGATGAGGTATCTTCAACTGAGGCATCGGATTCTTCTACTACTTCAGCATCTCCTTCCAGTGCTTCCTCAACCGAGGATGTATCGGTGACGAGGACTACTACAACCATCACCATAACCCCCACAGTCGTTGGCACTGTTACTGCCACTGCCTCTGATACTGCCTCTGGCTCTAGCACTGTCTCAGTCTCTGATGCTACCGTGGTCTCTGGTGTTTCTTTGGCTTCTGGTGCTATTTTGGCCTCTGGTACTACATCAACCTCTAATACTACATCAATAACCACTACTTCCGGCGAAGATGATACAGAGGGAGATTCGGGCTTGGACCGTCGCGATGGAAATACCGATAAACTCGAGGAACAGACCGACGAGGATGAAACCCTGGAAACAAGAACTCAGCAGGCAGCCCGTAAGCTTAAGGATGCGTACGAGCTACAGGA
Organism: Fusarium palustre; assembly: GCA_014899045.1. Lineage (NCBI taxonomy): Eukaryota > Fungi > Ascomycota > Sordariomycetes > Hypocreales > Nectriaceae > Fusarium > Fusarium palustre. Next base: position 23,620 of record JAAVUH010000088.1, read on the forward strand.
GCTGCTCAACATCGCTGTACTCAAGTGGGGGAAGGCTCAGGCGGGACAAGAGAGACTGAGAAAGGATTTGCGAAATGCCGAGGCTGAAGTGAAACGCAGAGTCAGGGCTGCCGTTGATTTTGCCCAAGAGGTCCAGGCAGATACCGAGGCGCTTGAAGACGTGGATGAGAAAGAAAAGACAGAGAGCGAGGGAAATAAAGAGGAGGAGAAACCGAACAAGGTTGACAAGCGCGATAAGACCAATGGCTGCGGATGTGGAAACAAGAACGAGAAACGCCAGGACCGGGTAGATCAAGATCTTGAGCATAAGAACAAAGAAGATCAGCTGTATGCTGGTATTGGCAAGCAACTGGAGCAAAGTCTCGAGCAGGAGGACGATCAGGCTGATTCGAATGATCACAAGGCTATCTACCTGATCACCAAGCAATTCAAAGTCTACAAATGCCTGAAGCCAAAGGGATGCGAACTCTACAATGTCCACCAGGTTAATGGTCTCGGAAGCGATGGCGAGTGGAGCAGCAATTACGAGTATATGAAGAAGTACAAGGACAGTTTGTCTGAAGCCAAGGAGTATTACAAGGAGGATTTCGAGAAGAATGTCAAGGAGAAGATTGAAAATGCCAAACCAGGGGAGCAAACAACAAATTCGTTCTTTGAGATGGAGGAGGAGCCTGAAAAGGAGGAGATAGAAGAGAAGGTAGAAGAAGAGAAGGTAGAAGAAGAGAAGGTAGAAGAAGAGAAGGAGGAAGCGGCAGAGGCAGAGGTTGAGGAGAAGGGAGAGGAGGAGAAGAAGAAGGGAGAGGAGGAGAAGAAGAAGAAGAAGGAGGAGGAGGAGGAGGAGGAAGTAAAGGAACAAGCTGACTCGGGAAGTCCCCTACTCGCTGGCGGAGACGAAAAGAAACAGTACGAGCGCATCTCAGCTCTCTACATGCAATACCGAAGCATGCTCGTCGAGCCTATTCAGAGAGATCTTGACCCTATTCTCAAAAACCCCAAGTACAAGGAAGACAAGGAGATGGCGACGCAGTATAAGGAGGGTAACGAGAAGGAGCAGCGATGGAGGCTGAGCAGACTCTACATGGACTATCGCTACATGCTTGTCCCCAAATGGCAAGACAAGCTTGATCCTATCCTCTGGTCGTATTAGTAGTTTGTAGTTACCTACCTTACCTAATAGCTCAACGTCTGGGTTAAGTTAGTAGGTTTCTTTGAAAGTCAGAAGTGGCCCAATAGGACAGTAACGAGAAGTGATTCATGTTTTTATTCCCAGATATCTCTATGAAAGGTGTGATATGTAAAATGTGTACTAGATAGATATTTGTATTGATCCGTAGGTAGGTAGGTAGGTATGGTAAAATATATTGGTGGTGGTGATAGACTTGAGTGACTTTCCCCCACCATATATCAAAAGTCTTATCGATAACACGCACCTCATTATCACTATCATGGACCGCATCAAATAATTGTCACTGTCTCATGACTCACCAATTACTCTGTCTTCTTTAGACCTTTTGTAATTCAGAACATTATATCCACCTGACTGGACTAATGCCAAAATTCGGTGTCCATTAACAGGCAAAATCGTTAACAATGGCTGCTGCAAGCTCCTTTATCAGATGGGGCCTCATCCCCCCCCTCATAGTCGTCGCCTTTGCAGTCGCGTACCGCCTTCAACAGCCACTCACAGCTTCAGAAAACGAAAATCCAGTCACATACTGCTACAAGTCTATCCGAACTCATGATCCTGAGCAATCAGAAGCTCAATGCTTCACTGTTACTGGTGGAGTCTTTACCGCTGTCGGCCCAAGTGATGCTGATCACACACTGGTGGATGGCCATGTGATTCCAGGACTTTGGGATGGACATGGCCACTTGCTTCAGTACGGAGAGTTCCTGCACTCCGTTGACTTGTTTGGGGCCCAGTCTCTGGAGGAAGTCCGAAATAGGATCAAGAGCTATATCTCCACAAACCCTGGAGCTGGTTCCAAGGACAACTGGGTTCGCGGTGTTGGATGGGATCAAACATTCTTTGGCCGGATGCCAACTTCTGTAAGCGGTACGAAGACCATCTTGAAATCCTTGCTGAATAGTCACTGCAGGCCGATATCACTCAAGACCCAGAGCTCAGCGACGTCTACATCATGCTCGACCGTATCGACGTCCACTGTACCTGGGTCTCGCAGCCTATCCTAGACCTTCTACCAGCAGATCTCCCAGAGGTGATTCCAGGCGGCGAAATTATCCGAAAACCTGGACTTGGAGTCTTCTGTGACAATGCCATGGACCTAGTGACTTCTATCTGGCCCCAACCGGGTCGGGATTTCAAAGCTCGCACGATTAGAACCGCGATGAAGAAGCTCAATGAGGTTGGCCTCGTGGGCATGCATGATGCTGGATCGACTCCCGAGACTCTGACTATGTATAACGAACTGTCTTCGAGTGATGACTGGACTCTTCGTGTGTACGCCATGTTGGAATGCCCCCAGCGCAACTCATACTGTCCGGACGAGGCTGTTAAGTTTGCCCGGGATGACGCCCGTTTTGCTGTTCAAAGTGTCAAACTGTTTGCAGGTGCGTAATTTTGACACCAGAGTCAACAAAACAACTAACCTGAGAAGATGGAGCGCTAGGTAGCTGGGGAAGTGCACTTCTTGACCCATACTCGGATCATCCCTGGACATCAGGCTCGCTTCTTATCAATGCATCTGCTCTTACCGACGTGACTCAGCGCTGGGCAGCGGATGGCTACCAGGTCAACATCCATGCCATCGGCGATTTGGCAAACCGCAATGCCGTCGATGCTCTCGAGGCAGCTCTTGTTCAACAGTGTTTCAATGAGGCCACCGTCCAAGGCGCTTCTCCTTCGACAACTGGCCAATCTCCACATGACTCTCAGGATCAGATTGAAGCTCGCGCAGCTTGCCAGTCCCGGCATCGTTTCCGTATCGAGCATGCACAGATCATCCACCCAGATGACCGAAAACGCATTCTATCCCTGGGAATCATTCCCTCTATCCAACCCACGCATGCAACATCGGATATGAAATACGCGCAATCTCGTCTGGGAAAAGACCGTACCTCATCTTCCGCCTACCGCATGCGTTCTCTTCTTCCTGCCCGTCCTTTATTAGGTAGTGATTTCCCTGTTGAACCCCCGAATCCATTCCAGGGCATCTATGCCGCCGTAGCACGTCGTAGTCCCCATACTGGCAGTGGAACCGACGACAGTCCTGATGGCTGGCACACGGACGAAGCGTTGAACTTGGACGAAGCCATGTGGGGGTTCACTGGAGCTCCTGCTTATGGTGCCTTTCTTGATGGCCGTGCTGGTGTGATTCGTGAGGGTGCTTTGGCTGATTGGGTTGTTCTCGATAAACCCATAGAATCTTATGAATTTGAGGAGCTACGGACACTGAGAGTGAAAGAGACTTGGGTAGCTGGAAAGAGAGTGTACATTCGATCTGACGACGACTGAATGGAGCCATCCCTAGTATACATGGTAGCAAAGAGTTCACCGTACCATATAAAGACGTATACAGGTTGGCACTAGACAAAAAAGATGCGATTGGTTTTTGTACTGTTCTCGGCACTATCGGCTACAATTTGAATATCTGCCAGTTTCAAGCTCGACTGCGTAGGTAGCTGTAACCACAAATCATGCCCCAGGAATGGCGTAAAGGTTTTTCTTCTAATTTAGCTGTTTTATAATTCAGCATCGAGTTAGAATTCTGGCCACCAAGATTCGAAAACCTCGCAATCTCCCAGAAATAAGATGAAACCTCTCCTTCGTCTATCTGTGTGGCCATCTGTATGATGAAAATCAACCGCCTGAACGCCATGCAATCGGACTCGGGTCGCGAAAAACAACTCCCTAGAGGACTCAACCCAAGAACGCCAAATACCATGATAAGTCTGTTTCGTCTAGTATCATCTAATCCACCTTGCTTATAAGCTTATTCTCCCACCACTTGGCGAACTTGACCGTGGGAATGTCGACAGCTCGCCAGAAAACGTCAGCCCACCAAAAGACAGTCGGGATCACAAATAGTGAACTCAACACGAATCCCGCAGTGAAACGGTGTCCTTCGACGCCCGTCACGCTGTAGGCCCATTTCTCAAAATGGTACCCGAATGCATGGATGATGGGTCCATGCATTAGGTAGAGGGCGTAGGAGATTTTCCCCAGGTATTGTACGAAAGCCGAGTTGAACACGCGTTGCCAGTTAGCCGAGCGACTGACTGCAAGGACAAACACAACGGCACCCACGCATTGCCAGTATCGATACTTCTCAGCGTCCCACCACTTAGGAATCAACGATGTGAGGTAAACCCATCCAGGTGTTCTCTCGCCGCCCTGATCGGGTTGACTCATAAGGTAAAGGCCCACGATACTGACCATTGCCCATAGAACCTTCTGATACCAACGGGGACGAACAGGCAAAGCCTTCTCTTCCACCGGCAGGGCAGGAGGTGAGACATGAGCACCGCGAATGAGATCAATCTCGGCGAGTATCATTCCACAGAGGAACATGAGAAACTCCCAACGCGAGTTTCGGTAGGTGAATAGCATGACACTGAAGACAGTAATCAATCGGTACTGGGTGCGAAGGCGAGCAGTTGCCATGAGAGTGAGGAATAGGTACAAAGAGCATCGGAACTCGACGGGGATAGTCCATAGGTGCTGGTCGTAGTCTTTATGAATGGTTAGTTACGTTCGTCTGTAAAGGCTATTAGACTTACTGGTACTTCCACCGTGTGTCTTCCAGCTGAAAACATGAACAAACTTGAACATATCCTTAGCCCAGTCGGCGAACTGAGCATAGTTTGTTGCAAGTCGCGAGGGATGAGGCTCTCTGACATTCCTCATATAAGTGGTGTCCATGGCAAAATCTCGAGTTTTCTCGTACACGCCCGTGCGAATGAAGCAAACTATCATCAGAGTCGAGATGGCAGTTGGCAGATAGAGACGAACACCCCGACGAAATACGAGAGAACTCATGGTGGTCGAAAAGTCCTGAATGTTGTGACTCCGGATAAGCTTGAGGGGTCGATAGGAGAGGGCATATCCGGATATGACAAAGAAGAGACAGACAGCTGGAGGTCCCTGATACCAAAGCCGGAGGATTGGCAGCTTCAGAATGTTGTAGTGGGCATCATCGCAGCCCCAACCTTTGGCAATGACGAAAGCCTGGTAGAAGAAATGGCAGAACAAGACTACCAAGGCGGCAACGCCTCGCATGCCGTCGAGGTAAGCAGTAGGAGCGAGTTTGGCTGGCCGAATCTGATCTCGGGCATGTCGTCCCTGAAGATAGCTGGGAACGAAGAACCAGGCGAAGCGAATGAGACAAACCCTCCAAGGAGTTGAACGAATGTAGTCGACAGGGGCGAGAATGGGACCGGCCCATTTGTCGTAGTGAGGTCGATGATCTTGGTCATCTCTACCGCTGTCGCTGTCAGCGTCGGAGACGGATCTGTTGTCGAGCAAGCCCATCTTCTCTTCTTCAGAGAAGGAGTATATGCTAGGAGAACGACGACTCATTCTTGTATAAGACGAGGCCAGTGAAGGCGTCGCGGGGGAAGAAGAAAAACGATAGGTAGGTAGGAGTGAGTCCGTCTGGTAGGTCTGTACCTACTGAGGAAGGAGCTCAATAGGAGAAACACTGGGGAAAGAGCAGACCAAGGTGAAAACAGGGAACAAAAGGAAGGCAGCAATCGTCACAAGTTTGTCAGGTATTCAATACACGGACCAAACAAAAGAAAACAATCAGGAATCATGCAAAGCAGAATCTTGGAGGCGAGCCAAGGTACCGTTGTAGAGATACGGTCTGCGGAGAGGAGAACACAGAAATGAAGAGAAACGCCGAGGTGCCAAGAGAGATAACCACCAGGGAATCTGCTGCTTTTGATGCTTGAGAAACACAAACGTAGATCCTGAGAACCAGGGAATGAAAGAAAAGAGGAAACATGGAGAGAAGCTCCAGTATACATATATGATTGACAGACAGGCAATGTTATACAGTGTCAGTGCCCGATGGCCACCGCCATGGAAGTGGACAAGCCAGGGTTGCCGACGGGCTTCCGATTACATACCTACAATTCAACAAACATACTGCACCGCAGTGCACTGTACAATAGATACTAGGTATGACTGTGTTAACATGGATCGGGGGATGGCGCAAGCGACCCACGAGCTCACGCCGTCTCATAAGTTAAAACGACAATCACTGGAGACGCGCTGCGTTTCAATGCACCCGATGGCTTGCTTTGCTTTGCTCTAAGACGCCCCATTTCAAGCATATACGAATACCACTGTTACCCACCCACCTACTGATCTTTGTCAATTCAGTCGTAGTAGACTTTGCTGGGCTGGGATAATGGATAGCGATCTGCAGCTTCTGCCATCAAAGGAACGAAAGTAGTCGTCACTTGGCGAAGCTTGAGATGATGATCATGCAGATAACCGACTTTTGCACAAGCATTGAACAAAAACAGTGACACTATCCAAGTCTCTCTACTATCCAATCGGTAGGCAATCAATGAAGGGGCTCTAAAGATAAAAAGTTAAACGCCAAGCATGAATTACAGTAGAGGCACCGCTCACTCAACCAGCTATAAATACCTACATATAGTAGTCAAGCCTTGTTTTGTGCATCCAATCCCAAGACTCTGACCAACCTAAAACAGGGGTCTCAGGTACCAGGGGGGAGAACAAGAAACAAGCCTTGGCCAAGAGAGGCTAAGGTACTTACCCCTGTCCAATACAGATCGAGCATGTTAGTGTTGTTGTCTTTAGTTATTTCCATTCAACTACCTTAGGTAGACTAGTACCTACCTATGTACGTACTTTATATGGACTTCCAACAACAACAACAACAGCATCATTGTTGTAGTTATTGAGTATTCTATATCCATGCCTAACTAATGCAAATAATTGTCTTCAAACAGCCACCTACACTTGCTCAAGATCAATGACACTCTAATGCACATCTTCTCCTGACGTCGATTTTCACACACTGACCCCACCCCACAGTCCAAGTCCTCAAAACGATGCCACCAGGCCCAATTATTCCCAAACCGAGGGTGCCAATACTAGGATAATAGCTTGAAAACGCGCGTACAGAGCACTCAGACTCTCCAAACATGTACATAGTAAGCCCATTCACCCCATACAGTGCTGTTCAGTAGTATACCTAGCTTCAGGTCTGTCGATCACATTTTGGACCGGCTAAGCGGCTACTATCATCCTTACGACGACGCCATTGGGAAACAGCTTCAGTTACACACGACGGGAACATGGCCCTGATGGTTACACCTCGGGCGCCCATTACCATATCCATCTGCATGTAGAACACGGCTACTCGGCAGGGCTTTTAAGGTAGTATTCCCGGAGTTACAAGCGCGGCAAACCTCCCGGTGAAGCGTAACCAACTCGGACAGAGTAAATGCCGTAAATCTCAGTCGTCTACAAATCATGTCTGCTTATATAAGCCGCATGTTGAGGCGTGATCAGCTGAAACCTAATCCAAAGCCCTCAACAAACCTTGAAATACATATTTGCATAGGTATGGTAGTTGAACAAGACTTGGACTATCTGTGGCTTCGTCGTCCGAACCCTGATCTGGAGAACCAATCTATCTATATCTTTATCAACACAAAACAGCTGGCAAGCTTTGTTCATCTTCTCATCTGTGGTATCCTTCAACTGCGTCTTCACATATCTATCACCTTGGAGCACGGCCATCTCCACATATATGCATGATAACACGGCGCGTCACAAGTTTATGGCTGGCAACAACACATAAACAAGGCCTGGAGTTCCCAGGTGGGTTGAATCATATACAGTGTTTCTAAACATAGGTAGTATATGTTTTAGTACAGTGAGCACACTATGCCATTGGTACTATGGTATAAATTGGCCCAGTTCCATATTGTGACTCGCATATTCACCGCGTTTTCGTTTGCCCCAAGAAATTTCCAACCATTTTATTGTTACAAGTTCATGGCAACGCTGGGGTTGATTTATCAAACTGCCATTCAAAGCTCATGTTCATCGGGCAACATCAGGTAATGGAATGTCCTTTCAGTATCTGACAAAGTTCTATTGCAAACGCTTGTACTTTTCAATGTCGCCATGATTATCGATCTGTGCGTAATCACTACAGAGTTGAGTGTTTTTTGTGTGTACATATGTAAAGATGTTTTCTTTTCCTCCCCCCCTTTAAAGAGCTTCCACCGGTCAGCAAGCAACTTCATGAACCATCTGTATAATGCTTTCCATTGAATGAATAAACGTAATCAAGTGTCTTGCTTCTTGGCTACATAGAAACGCCCCTTTTGACCTAAACACCCAAAACGCCTCTGATATCAATCAATTTGTATACGTAACCCTCTTCATGTTTAGTTCTCGAGCCAGTCAAGGAAGTCGGGGGTGAAGTAGCTGACTACAATAGTAGCACCAGCCCGAAGGATACCCTCTGTCGACTCAAAGGCCATTGCCTTGAGATCAAAAACACCGGCCTTAGCTCCAGCGTGGATCATGGCATACTCGCCACTGACCTGGTATGCGGCCACGGGCAGATCCTTGCCCAAATCCTTAGCGTCACTGATAATGTCGAGGTACTGGCTGGCAGGCTTCACCATGATGATATCAGCTCCCTCGTTGATATCTCGAACAATAGCACGTCGGGCGAGACCACGGCCACCAGGAGGAAGCTGGTAGCACTTGCGATCACCAAACGAAGGTGCTGAGCCAGCAGCATCTCGGAAGGGGCCGTACAGACAACCAGAGAACTTGGCAGAGTAAGACATGAGAACGGTCTTGTGGGCAATTCCCTCTTCAATGAGCTTCAGCTTGATAGCACGAATACGGCCATCGTTCATATCTGAGGGAGCAACACATTGAGCACCGGCCTTGGCGTAAGCGATGGCAACATCGGAGATGCGATCAACGGATAGCTGGTTGTTGAGACTGCCATCGTCGCGGAGGATACCGCAGTGGCCGTGTGAAGTGTACTCGCAAAGACAGACGTCACAGCAAATAAAAAGCTGAGGGAATCGGCGGCGGATGATTTGAATGGCTCGGATAACGGGACCTTCGGGATCGTCGGCGGCAGTGCCAAGAGCATCCTTGGTGCCGGCTCGCATGGGAACACCAAAGAGCATAACAGAACGGAGACCCTTGTGGACGAGAGGCTCGAGAAAAGGGATCAGCTTATCGCAGCTGAGCTGGTGCTGACCAGGGAGAGAAGGGACGAGGATCATATCGCCCTCACCGTCGGTGACAAAGAGGGGGTAGATAAGCATAGACTAGATTCATGTTGTCAGAGGCAATGGTTCCCATGTTCAATTGCATCGCATACCTTGGTGAGCTGACGCTCAGCCTGCCATGAGCGGGCCAGAGGGTGGAAGTATCCGCCATGGAGCTGACTCGAAATATCGCCAGAGATGCTGACGCTGGTGGCAGCGGTGCTAGCGTAGGACATGGCCCTCGAGACGTGCGAGGCTCTGTCGTCAATCGTGGAAGCAGACGAGCGGGGACCGGAAATCGGAGGGCGGCGAGCACCATTGGCATCGCGGAGGCTCAAGTCCTGGACAAGGCTGGAGAAAGACATGATGATAGAGGTGTTTATGGTCGTTTCGAAGGTGTGAATGTTTTGTTTTGAAGAATCGAGAAGCGAAGGTTTCAAGGCGCGACGAAGATGGCGGGTGTCAAGGTGGCCAAAAACTCAACTGGGGGCCCTTGCGATAGCGGGATGTGTCGGATCAATGGCGAGCGTTTTGGACGAGGAAGATGAAACAAGACAAAAAAACACAACCCAACAAGTCAATGAACGGGGGTATCGAGTGAGTTGGGAGGAAGGAGAATAGAGATGGAGAAAATAGGAGAATAAGAGTGGGAGGACAAAAGATGATAAATATTTGGTGTTTGATCGAGTGTAGTAATGGCAATTGCCAATGAGAGTGCCGCTATATTCTACCCAGCCCGTCAGCGACTTCCTTTCCGCTCATGTGCAGATGGCCTAATCGGTCATGTTCGGAGAGTCCGCGGCTTGACCAATCCGATGAACCGAATCGCCTACCGATTCCATCGAAACTGCCAATCGTTTTCGCTCGCCACTAGAAATTTTCCTCAAAGGTCTTAGTCGTATCCATATGTAACTTACTGCACCTAGGAAGGTGCTATGGTACCTAGGTCTACTGTGCCGGTGACTGCCGGTGTCGCAATCGCATCTATCGAACCAGTCTTAGCGACCCTTCAAAAACCTCGGAACAAACAAATCTCAGGGTACTGAGCACAGTGGCGGGTTGAGCATAGGTATTTTCCGTAAAATCCCCTGAAACCTATTTTCACTTTTATATCCAATTGGCTTCGCAATCCGCGGACTAGAAACCTCAGAAGATTGTCAACCCCGCAAACCAATAACGGCTCCGGCTTTGCTAATTAGTTACATACCAGGCGGGTCGCAAAAAAATAGGGATTTGATATAAATCAGACGAAAATGTTAGCACACTCTTAGGCTATATCCTTACGAGAGCTGATCTAACGTTTCTGTCAGCCACTAAATTAGTACCGATTTTTATACGATGCACCTGCATACCTACTCGTTTCACCTCCCAATTTCCTTGACTTTCGGCCGCTACCGGTCCCCAGCCCCGGAAGACGGACAAAGTGGGGGGGACAAGGTTGCCAGAAGCAGTTGTACATAGAACCAAAGCCACGGTAAAGGATTGATCGACCGAGTTAAGGCCTTCCATTAGACTTGGCATCTTCTCGGGCTGGTCCATGTCCTCTCCTTTGCTCAACTGTGATTAGCAGGCTTGTATTTACTTTCTCGTCGTATTCGCAAGACAGGATGAATCGACTCAACCTCCTGGCCGCCATATTTCATCCTTGAATACCTATCGTAGTGGTGAAACACTCTGAGGACGGCAGAGGACTTGGCACCTCATCAATTCAGAACACGGGATGTGGATATGTTAATAAACAATCATTCATTCTAACGTCAAGTACCAACCATGAAAACATACCGGAATGGCAAATATCACACTTCACATAACTACAGTCACAAGGCGCCTTCTCTCGTCTTCCCGCAGCCCTTCTATTGAAGCATTGACAAGTCGTAATCCACCACTCTCACTCTCAGCCCTGCAACGCGAGACTAGCATTTCCTTCCAGACCACCAGCAAATTCACCACCCCACCTTCCGATAAAGTCCGTTCATATGCCGTCCGTAATTCATTAAAGATTACCTACTACCTACTAAGATAGGTACTAACCCAATCCTGTCTGTACCCTTCATGCAGTATCTATACCTATGCCCAAAGACATGTAGCGAAGGGCATATGCGCCATGACTGATCCAGTAAATGGACGCAGCCGAGTCTCATCAGATCGAGATGGCCAAAAGGCGGTCCATGAATGACTAGAATATCGATATCCTCCGGCACAGCACCGGACCAGTCAATCGTCTTGGCCCCAAAGATACTGAAATATCCAATTTCCACGGTAGGGTGGCAAAGGACTGCCGTATATCTTCAATCTTCGACCATTGGCACATATGATAGTTATGGCATTGTTCCCGAGATAGAGGCAATTACCCCCAGTTCAGTTCTGTGTCGATGGAGCAAAGATTCGAGTCTTGTATCTTGCTTGCCAGAGCATGCCGGGATGAATACTGGTAAAGCGAAGCCTGGATGGCCGAGGGGAAGGAAATGTAAGTTGTATGCACAGAGGTGGTTCAGCCAGCCACTTTTGATGTTGTGCATCAATGTATTGCTAGCTACCTACCTACCTACCTAATCTGTTGAAGTATTCAAAAGTGCTTTAGGTTTTTGAGTCAAGGGTGCAACTTCACATTACTACATATGGATGCCTTCGACTGATGTGAGATTCACTCTCCGATTGTTTACCTAGGCTATCTAAGTACAAACATTGTTTGTTTGGAGAATGAATTTACTCGTTTTTACAAGATCTAGGTGGAGTTGACTTTGCAGGCGATGGCGACCTCTCTTCTGCAGGTTGAGCTGGCGGTTCTTCAGCCGATGACTGCTCAGCTGGTGCCTCATCCACTGGTGGTGCATCAGTTGGCACTCCATCGACCCAATGCCCCACCTGTGATTCAGTCACTCCATGGGAACTCTTCTTTGAACTGCTATGCTTGTGTCTATGCCCATCCGATCTCGATTTTCCGGTGGAGTTCTTCCTGGGGCGAGTGTTGTAGGGCCCCCAAGAATCAGCGCAGCATAAGAGAGTAACCAGTAAAGGTGGCCGGGAAGGACGAAATCTATCACCGCCATCATGGCGGTTCCTCCTACTACTACTCTTGTTGCTATGACTCTTGCTATGCCTACCTTTGTGGTGCTTGCTGCTCCTCGACTTGGAGCCTTCGCCAGATATGGTGGTCATGGCTATCTAATACTGGCGCCTAGCTGATGTATTGGCGTATATCAGAGTTCGGAATATGAGTTAAAAGAAAAACAATTCTAGGGGAGACTCAAACCACCATTTATATACCCAATTTTAAGAGTGATTATCGGCCCCCCATTATCATATGAATTCACACAAAACAGCAACTCAGTTGATCATATCAAGCATTTCCCAAGCTTGGTTTCTATTTGAATGGCTCAAAGAACTAGTAGTACAGTAGCAGTGTACAGCAAATAACTCATATCCCTCCATTCACGCATCGCCAATCATCCAACCTTTTTTGTTCGATACCCTTAGACTCCCCTCAGTTGTGTGTTATCCCTGGAGTCCATAGGCTTGTATCTCTCGTTCAGTGCGTCCTCTACCGTCTTATTCACCTTGTCCTCAGGCTTGTTAAATCGTTGCTGGAGGGCTCGCTCCACAGGAGTCAACACCGAAAGAGCTCCATCCTCCTGAGCAATATCGACATTCTCCTTGTCCTTGCTGTGATCCAGGACAACGCTGGCAAACTCCTTGGTTTCAGTCTTCGCCTTTTTATAAGCGCTCTTGGCCGCTGCCGCAACCTTTCCACTGGCGTCACCGAGTTTGGCAGCCTCCTCCTTCACGAAAGGCTTTGCTCGTCGTTCAGCCTCCTTTGCTTTTTGTCCAGCCTGGTCGGCAACTTCTGACGGGCTAGCGCCAACGGCTCGAGCCCAGAGTCGCGATGCAGTCTCCTCGAGGCCTTCGCGTACTTGGACCCAATCGGTATGCTGCACCCATCGTGCTGCGTTTTCGACTTCAGTGTTCCATCGGTCCTTGGCAATCTCGACAGTCTTGGCTCTTTGAGCTGCAGCGACTTCGGACCGCGTAGGTGGTGGCAGCGGTGGTAGAGGGTCGATCAAGCCCTGGAGAGCGAGAGCTTGGGCGCGAAGCGCTGAGCCTTGTTGCTCACGAGTGCGCTGGTGAGCGAGCACTGAGAGATAGGCGAGGGAGAGTGTGAGCGTGACACCGCCAGTCTGACAAGCTAGTTAGCACGTCAATTTATGCAAGAGAGATTCCTTTTGCTGGTAGAGTTGCGTACAAAGCCGGTGGTAAAGCCCATGATTTAATGCTGTTAGAGCTTTGCCCAGTAGGCCGATATGGTTGCGGTAATTTGCCGGGTTCTTTACGTTTGGGGACACGACCAGATTGAGAATGATAGTCGATTGAAGCTTAAATACAACGTATCATAGCGTGCGCGAGCTCAATTGCCCCGGTGTCGCGTATCGTTTACCCTTTGGGGAGCTGTTGAAGAGGTTCTGTCGGTGGTGGGTTGACGTAGCGTAGAGGCTCTCTCGGCAGACAAGACAAGCCGGCTCCGAAAACTCCAGCCAAAAATTTCCCTCCACCACAAATTGTCCGATCAAGCAGCAGACTTGGAGATCCGAGGCGCCCACGTGCACGACAACGACAGGAAATACAAACAGAATCGCCCTTCCCAAAACGACTGCCGCCCTCGAATCCTCTATACCGCTCCCACAATTGATACGAAATTCTAAAACTCCGATATAATGGCTGGTGGTACTGTTAAATACCGGCATCTGAGCCGTAACTCAGCAGCCCGTATGGCACTGCTGCGCGGTCTCGTAACTCAGCTTGTCCAATACGAACAAATACACACAACCTATGCCAAGGCAAAAGAAGCCCAGCGCATGGCAGAGAAGCTCATCACATTGGCCAAGAGGGACAATGAACCTGCACGAAGATCAGCACAGGGTATCCTATACGTACGTCGAATCGACAACTCAACAAGACCATTGTATTAATAATTACTGGCAGACACCCCACACACTTCTACCCAAGCTACTAGGCGAGCTAAGAACACGATATCTGGACCGGGAGGGTGGTTACACTCGTGTCGTCCGCACCGAGTCTAAGAACACCTACGATCAGGGCGAGAGCGCCATCCTCGAATTCGTTGACGGCCCCAAGGACTCGCGGTTCATGATGACAGCCAAGACTGTTGCCCGTGACCGTATGCTCGGAATGGATCACACGCCCGTCACAAGAACGAACATCAAGAAGGTCACCAAGTTCCGCGGCGAGGAGCCCTTCGAGGAGATGGTGCGAAGGTTTATGGTTCTCAAGGCTAGTGACGAGACCGTATCACAAAAGGACGAGAGCAGTTTGGCTGAGGTTGAGGCTGAGCAGACGGCCGACAAGAACGCTGAACGAGCGAGAGAGATGGCCGCAGGAATCGTGCCAGAGTCAGTGAAGAAGACGTCGCAATAAAAAGAACTCGTCGTCCAAGCGAAGTGTCGAAGTGTACCATATTATGAGGCGGGCGAAGTTCTGCACAAAAACTGTATCAATTACTATATCATGACATGACTGGTCTCATCTAATTTTTTGACTCTTGAATTAAATAAACCTTTAACCTTTTGCTCAAGCTATATACCAACTTTTCCGATATACTCCTAAAGTAAGACACATCTAAATAAACTCAAAGGTATCACCGCGGTCCTGGATCATCTTGCCAACTCTCTTGGAGCCAACGATTCGCTCCAACTTCATCACATCGTACTTGGAAAACACGACCTTGGCGGTTCCCTGACCAGGTTCAAGCCTTAAATCCTGCTCGCTCTTGCTCAGATACCCGCCTGCAATCTCAGTATAAAATATAGGATTGTCGGGTAGCCCGTAGAAGATGACCCGTTGCACGCCGCGGAATTGGTATCGCCGGAAGTGGTGTGCTCGCTCTGTGTAGAGTAGAACCCGGTGACGGCCACTTAGGAAATGTGATCGCGCCCGAGACGCTTCTGGGACATCTGTATACTCGGAGATGGCGCCAAATGTGACGTTCTCCACAGCACTAGATGTCGCAAAGTAGTTGCGCACGCGAACAAAGTCCAGATACGAGGGGACAAAAATGAGAGTACCTGTGGCATCCTTTGCTCGCTTGGCGAGTGAAGGAATGATAGCAGAAGTGAAGTACTCAAACCTAGCATCGGGATCTTTGTCTACCGACTTAGACTGGAACCGTGAAAAGGTCTGTTTAGCCTTGATACCAAGTTGTGACAGAGTCCCAGGATACTCAGGCTGCAACCGAACCTTTCCTGCCCAGTTATGACAATGTAACCGAAGCAATTCCGATAACTCGGGAGTGTTAAAGGCAGACAAAATGATTGTTTGTCTGAAGAATTTCGCCCAATCCTCCAGATACCAGTTTCGCACGCGGCTGAAATCACAGCCGTGAGCATCCTTAGGCTGGAGGTTCAGGTGCTCAAAGATAAACTCGACGTGTTCCCAGTTTTGCATGAGAAGGGCATCGGCTTGGTCTACAACAACCAACTCGATTGAGCTTAGGAAGTCGAAGTCAAGCTTCTTGTCCTCTTCGGAACCAATGGCCATTCGCAGGCCTAGAGGACTGGCGAAGAGGATATCTGAGTTGTAAAATTGCGAAAAGTACTTGATCGTCTTGCGAGTAAACTTCATGCCAAGACGGAACATGTCATCATCGCTTCCTTCAAAGAGGTCCTTGAAGTCGGCCGGTCTGTCTGCGCCAAACCTGGCATCGTTATCCACGTACCCATCGTCAAATCGCTTGCGGTTCTCTTGCTGATCTGGTTCACACAAATCACGGATCATGTTGACCATGCGAAGACAAGAGTTGCGTGTAGGCAGGAGGAAAAGAACCTTTGGTCGAGTAAAACCTTGGTCCCGAAGTTCCAAATCGGTGTCTTGCCCTTCTTTAGCCAGCTTGTAGTTGTTCTTGATGACGCGATCTCGAGTCCTTGTTTCTGATTAGTAGGTGGTTCGCAATAACCTAAGCATGGAAATGGAACTTACTTGAAGACATGGTTGAGCGCATGGAGGCACGTCAATTCCCTCAACGAATCCGAGTTCCTAACTGTGCGATCACAGAACAAGACATCGTTATAGTTAAAGATGAGCGGGCTCAGATTGCGCTGAACTGTGCTGAACTCGCCGATCTTGCGAGAAGAAGTCTCCTTGAGCTTCTGCTTGAGCCGCAGGCTATCGAGCCCAGCAATAGGTTTTGGCACTTCAGATCTAGCATCGGAAGCTGGGTATGTGACAGTCGCTCTCAAGGTTTGTAATAGCGTTCGCTTTGTTGCCCAATCGCCTTCTTGTACTGACTTGACTCTCTTTGCGACAACGTCGTCGTCTGGGTGCGCGAAGTGCACATCGAAGGGGTCCGTTGGGCTCTCCTCGTCTTCTGAATCATCGTCGTCGTCGATTTGCTCCTCAGCTTGGTCCTCGGGTTCATCTTCGGCGCGGTCAATGTCCTTTTCTGCGTCGTCTTGGCCTTCTTCGCCTTCCTCGTCAGAAGATGAGTCTTCGCCATGTTGAGATTGGGCCGATTCTTTGTGATCCAACTTTCGTCGCTTGGCATTGGGTGCGCTGTTTTCGTTATTGAAACTGTGTAACAGAGCCATGTATGGCTTTGAAGACGCTGTCTGCTCATCGTCGTCTTCGTCCTCGGACTCAATATCCTCCATTACTGTGTCTTCAGGCGCTGATTCTGATTCTGATCCAGAGCTTTCTGACCTGAATTATACATAGTCAGCAAACTGCCTAAATCTTTCCGAAAGCTGGTACAGCTCTTCAGCTTACCCATCGTTTTCTGCAAGTCGAGCACCGTCAAATCGTCGATTAGGTCCAAATCGGCTTGTTGCTTTGCCTCCTCGGCCGCCTCTTCCCCGACCACGACCACCTCTGCCTCTGAAATTCCCTCCTCTTACACGTGGGGGCATTGCTTCTGTTAGAGTAGAGAAATATAGCGTACAGTTACTCCACGACAAATGTGTGGTATTGGGTGTTTTAAAATGGTTCTAGCGGCGAAACAAAGTTGTAAAAAAAAAAGTTATAAGGCTACCTTCAGCCTTGCGCCGAAAAGCCACACCTTGGTGGGGTGTCCCACACCTGCGCCACATAATGGAGTCTTATCTCTCTAATCTTAGCGCGCACAACCCCAGCCGTCCCGCCAAACCTGCAATTCTTCAAAATCGGCGAAATTTAGGACGGCTTCGCGAGAAAGATCAGAAGACCCGGCCCGGCCTCACCCATTTCTCCGCCTACATCATCTACATCTTCTTCTAATATATCCAGCTCCAAGTTGCCCAGTATGGCCGCTGCTGCTTCTGAGAGCTTCATCCACCTGGCGAGGCCTTTGGCGCCCAATACCGTCGGCCTCCAGACTAACCTTGCCCCGCTCACTGTCAACATCCAGCCTCAGGTACGATTCGATTGCGAGACCCCTCATACTTCGAGTGTCATGGTGTTTTGATATTCGGGGGCCTTATCAAAGAAAATTTCTTGGCTAATATTCTTTTATTCTTCTCTATAGGCTGTCCTTTCCATCCTCGACCATGCCGTCCGACGAGACATCCGAGATACCCAGTCCACCCGAGTCATCGGCGCTCTTGTTGGCACCCGATCTGAAGATGGCACCGAAGTTGAGGTTCGCTCATGCTTTGCCATCCCCCACACCGAGGAGGAGGACCAGGTTGAGGTCGATGTCGAGTACCAGAAGAACATGCTTGCCTTGACTCTCAAGGCCAACCGCGGCGAGTCTCTCCTCGGCTGGTACACCACTTCTCACGAGCTCAACAGCTTCAGCGCCCTCATCCAGAACTTCTTCGGTAGCCCTGACACCGGCACTTTCCCCCACCCCGCCATTCACATGACCATCTCTACCGAGCCTGGCGAGGATATCCAGTCTCGATGCTACATCAGCGCTCCCGTTGCTGTCAACGCTGAGCGTGCTGCCGACAGCTGTCTCTTCATTCAAGTCCCTCACAAGATTCTCTATGGTGACGCCGACCGAAGCGCTCTCGAGGCCATCGCCAGCGCAAAGGATTCCGAGTCCCGAACAGCCCCTCTCGTCTCTGACATCGAGGGTCTTGGACGATCTATCGAGCAAACTATCGGCCTTCTTGACCGAGCAAGCGAGTGGATCAACGGTGTTCTTGACGAGGACGAGGAGCCTAACAACGTTGTCGGCCAATACCTTCTCAATGCTCTGTCCTTGGCTCCCAAGGTCGAACCCTCACAAATCGAGCACGACTTCAACAACCACATCCAGGACGTCCTCATGGTCAGCTACTTGGCCAATACCATCCGCACCCAGATCGATCTATCTCAGCGATTGGCGACAGCCAACTTGGCTGGCAACGAGAAGGAGGGTGAGGGCAAGTCAGACGAGAAGGGTGGCCGACAGGGAGGTAAGCGTGGTGGACGAGGCGGTGGTCGAGGTGGTGGTCAACAGCGTGAGCCTCGCGAGCCCAGGGAACCTCGCGAGCCTACTGAGTAAGGAAGTCGGATGAAAATAAGAGCTGAGAACTAGATATTGGAGTCCAGGTTACAAGAAGGTCACGTCCCGACAAGAAAGTCTAGGATATTCCCCCTGGCATGCATGTGAGATGAAGCATGGGTTATTGTTTCAATAAAAACATGGCGTTGTGGTAGGCATGAAAACTCCGGCACTCCCGGCCATAGAATTGAATTCAATCGTCATAAACTATCTTTCTTGTCTCTTCTCTCCTCGCCCCTGGCTTGATATGTTCCTGCCAAGAAGAATTATGTCAAAGTGGTATTGAACTCGTCTAGTAAATTGGGCCGTGGCCTACAAAGTCATGTCGTCCATCCTATCCACCGATAACGCCAAGATGTTAAACATGCCGCGTACGCCTTAATGGGTCTCCCAGTCTGTGAACACCATATCATGCTTCCTCCTTTTTTTAACGTTAAATTCCAGTGTCCGGCTTCTGCGGTAAAGTTGCCGGGTTGCCATATGTTGGCAGATGCGAGTAAGGTTGGCTAGGCCCTTGTGTGATGTTAGGTCGGTTAGGGATATTGTAAGCTGGAGGGTGATGGGGGTGAGCTTGAGGAGTCATGTGTTGAGGGTTTTGTGGCATCACAGGCGGCGCAACGTGGGCAACACGAGGAGAGTGATACGCAGGCATAGAGCTGCTAGATCCCTGCCTCGCCATACCGTACCCACCCCCATACGGTTGAGGTATCGGCTGTTGGTACGCGCCTGGGTAAGCTAGGTGCGGTGACCCAACCTGAGGGCTACCGTGATGCGATCCAGGGGCAGTAAATGGCGGCTGGGGCGGCGGGACAGGAGCCATACCGCCACCAGGCACAAACGATTGCGTCTTGGGGTTGAAGGCGTGGTTGCGATTGTAGCTCCCAGGGATTGGGTGTTGACTCTTAGGGTCATGAGGATTAATGTTTGCTGGGAGCTGTCCAAAAGCGTAAGGAATACCCATGTGCCCTTGAGGGCCCGTCGGGGTGCCTCCTCTCTGCTGCAATTGAGCAGGAGGGACAAAGCCCGGTTGCCATGCCGGTTGATGTGATCCTGCTGGAGGTACCGGGACACCATAGTTTGTCATAGGACTTCCACCGGGTGGGTATCGTTGCTGGCTGGCTTGAGGGGGATACTAGCGTTGCAAGTCAGCAAAGTCAACAAACTACCATTAGATGAAACATACAGGAGGCATAGAGTACTGAGGATATGGCTGATTTGGAGGCACCCCAGGCATTGCAGAATAGCCAGGGCCTTGTTGGGTATATACTGGGCCCATCTGGCCCTGATATCCTGCGCCTGGTGGCGCTTGAGCACCATATTGAGGGTTTGGGGGTGGCATATACTGTGGTTGAGGCACCCAAGTCTGCTGCTGGGGTCCCCAGTATGGGGTGTAGTGGTGTCGTGAATCAAAGCTATCGGAATCATCACGTCGCTGCTTGCCAGTTTTGCCCCTCTTCCCAACA
The DNA here is from genome assembly GCA_014899045.1 of Fusarium palustre. Taxonomy (NCBI): domain Eukaryota; kingdom Fungi; phylum Ascomycota; class Sordariomycetes; order Hypocreales; family Nectriaceae; genus Fusarium; species Fusarium palustre. The sequence continues at coordinate 43,801 of JAAVUH010000088.1, forward strand.
TTAGATTTATCCTTGGCCGACACCGAACTAGCTCTCGATATTCCATTATCGCCATCTTCTATAACCTTTGTCAGATAGCTTTAAAGGTTGCGGTCTTGTAATTACATACCTGCGACATTCTCTTCTGAGCTGCCGAAAATGCGCTCTCGAGCTAGCTTGTAAAGCTCCTCCCGCTCCTCTCTAGTCAACCTTATGATGGTCAGTACGGCAAATTGACGGCAGTTTGTGAGGGTAGAAATACTTCTGGTTGGTTGCGGGTTTATCCTTGGCGTCGCTGCCAGCCTCGGAGGTTGGTTTAGAGGGACTTGCACTTGGGCCCCCCTCACTATCTTGGCCACGTCGCATGATCTTCTTGGGCAGAACGGCAGGAGGAGGGGTGCTGCTGCTCGGTACACTAGGGCTCGGGTTGATGAGTGCCAGCGAGGTAGGGACCCGACAAAAAGGTGTCCTGAAAATGCGTACAGATCCTACATGAGGCTCGAAGGAGTGTGTCATATGGTAATAATCAGCCAGCTTATGCGTGAGCATCCTACAGAATGAGTTGGACGGTGGGAGGTCCATATATGGTTCCCTACGAAATGGTCAGTATTAGTGGTAGCCAACAAAGCAGACAGACATACTTTGAGTCCTGGACAAAATCAATGACTTGCTTCTCTAATCTGAGAAGATATAGCCTGTCTTTGGGTGATGCCATGGCCTCAAGAAGCTTTTCATCTGGCGCCTGTCTATAAATGACGCCAAGCGCATCTGAGGAACCGGCAGCACCCAGAGGAGCACCAGCAGGCTGTTCGGACGAAGAGCTTTGCGGAGTTAGAACTCCTTGTGCCACAACACCTGAGGCTTGCTGAGGCAACCTACGCTCCGGAATATCGCCCAGAGGAATGCCTCGGGCGCGAGCAGCTACCTCAGACCCAATGCGAGAGCCAGCAACAAGTGAACCACGAATAGAGAAGACATCATCATCTTCTGCGGCAGCTTTAACACTCGCGCTATCGTCAGGTCTCAGCGATTCCTTCTCATCAAGCGCAAATGTTGTACCTGATGTAATGCTCTTTCCATCGAGACTGGGAGGTTTGGTGCCGAGTTCGGAGCTTGAATCAGCTCTTTGAGAATCGTCAGACCCGCTATCTCTACCAACGATGACCGCAGGCCGCTCGGGCGCCAAGGGTCCACTGCCATTGACGACAAGACTGGGTGTTTTCTCTCGGAGGCTCAAATCATTCAGGGATCCTGCAAAATCGTCTACACCGCTTCTGTGCTCGGCCGGACAGGCAGTGGTTCCAAGTTGCGGCGAAGGTGTGTTTATAGCTGGTGCTTTGCCAGATCGCCCATTCGCAATTACAGGGCCTGTGGATATAGATGTTGTCGAGCTCATGGATACTTCTTCAGACGGTGTGGCTATCTGTCGATTTGCAGGTGGTGCAGAATCCTTGGAAACAGAGGCAGCAACCTGTCGAACGCATGAGTTAGCGCCATCAATAAATGGATATGGTTCCTTCGACGAAGAACCACTTATAGAGGGGATGAATACGGGGTAAATTTTACCTTGGCGAACGAGGGTTTAGGAAGATCAGGAGACACCTGGGCAGGAGCCATGATGGATATCGATTAAGGCTACAGAGCCAATATAATACCGTAGGCGGTGGGTATTTTAATGATGTTTGAGGCAGGAGGGTAAGAGCGTTGATTGACCAGTGCGGTATGAGGCTGCAGCTTCAAGCTAGAATTAAGGCTGCGGCTGAGGCTGCAGCTATGATGGCGGGAACAGAAAGGACAGTATCGGGGGAAATCAAGAAGCAAATTCGATGGAAGCGGACCAGCAGAAGGAAAACGGAGTCTCGGTGCTCATCGTCGTGTCGTAAGATACATTGTTTACCAGTTGGTTCTGATCGAATTGTCCAAGGTCCTGTTGCTACCCAATCTCCAACTCAGAGGCGGCCTCTTTTTTTCGTCGAAGTGAGACGGAGTCGAAATCGGGGATGGAAGTTGAGAGTGAACCTCAGGAAACGCCCAAGTCGGAGGTCAGGCGTATGTGCGGAGAGTGGAAGACAAGAGGAAACGACAGCAGCTGATTCCTGACAAGAAGACGACCCAAGGCGCAGAGCTCAGCAAAGCAAAGCAAAGAGCAAGGCGATGCGATGTAATGTTGCTGATGGGTGGGATCAATTGGATGTAGTTGGTTAGTCAAGGTTTTGGAGGGGAACCGGGAGGAGGTTGTCATAAGGACGTGCACCATGGATCACTTTCTACCCGCCTGCCCTGGGTTATCACTTCACTTTACTGTCCGGTCCTTTACTTGGGCCCTGTGGAGCGAGCGGCACGGCAATGGCACACAGTGGCAGGAGTCGCCCGAGCCACTAGAATTGCAGGCGGCTAGGGGCCTATCTAAAATCAAGAAGATCATGAAGAAAAAACGGCCCGGTCACCTTGAAGCGAAAGAGGTACGGATAGGGACTCAAATTGAAGCACCACATTAAGGGACCTATCTACAGAAATGGGACCATTGTTAGAAGCCGTTGAGTAGGTAGGTAGGTATGTGTAGGTAGGTATGCTCTTGCATACGAAACACCTCTGCTCACTCACTGCCTTGCTGTACAGAGAAAGGCCGTTCCAAAAGAACAAGACAAAAAAGGTGGCTAATAAAGCAGTCTGTGGCATGGAAGAATTTCTCACGACGGTCCATTTCTATCTTTACCTTAGTACCTAGACTAGGCATTTTTGACTCGATGATCTAGTCACAGCCACTTTCAAACACTGCTCAGTACCTAGGTACTATGCAACATCCCCCGTTTTCTATCATTAACCAGTTGAAACACGGCCAGACGTCTACAGGGTTAATTTCAATCTCAGCTTTAGCTATTGTATACAAATGAAATAGTAGCTGTAAGAACGAGTCTGGTGTCTGTGTTGTTTCCCCCTTTACTTTATTAATGCATTCAAACATAGCCGAGATTTGATCGTTATTATCCTTGTCCTTCAGCTCTGTATTAATATTTTAAGTCTACTCAATCCATTGAACGGCATTGCTGGTTTCAAGTGACGGATGTCAGATTGTCTTTGTGGAAAGGTTGCCTTCATCTTGTGAATGACCCTCAGGCAGGGTCTCTGGTGTACCAGGCATCGATGTGGCTTGTCATAAATTTGACCATACCTACGTGTCTGCCATATGTGTCAACCCGAAAAGATTAGCGTTTCTTCTCGTAGCAGTATTTATAGGTTGGGATATACACGGCCTAAGCAGTTAAGCAACCTGGAAAGCATTTGAATCAGATGCTGTACCAGCTGTAGGTTATTTCGCGGTCACGTGAGGTGGGTGACAAGCGCTAAGAATCATCCGGTATCAACTCTTGAGACTACTAAGGTAGGTACCTACTTTTAGGTATTATCAAAAGATCATAACGAATCTCAACTCTGCTCGATCATCAGGCCGGGCCAGATAGTCTCTCTATATTCACGCCTCTATTGCGGATAAAATATAATTGAGCTTGAACAGATAGGCTCCTTCAATTCTCCATGTTTAATTACAGAGGCCGTGGCGGTCCATCGCGGTCAACGCCTACCAACGTACAATGTCAGAAATGCCTAAAAAGAGATATGTTTTCCATCCCTTATTCCAGTCCCGCCTATACTGACCTTCTAAGCACGTCACTACTCTTATGAATGTAAAGCAACGGCCCAGGAGCGTCCGTATGTGTCGCGTCCATCACGATCTCAGCAGTTGCGAAACCCCAAACTTGTGCCCAAGCTTACAAATGAGACTCTGAACCCTCTGGAAAAGAAGTACGTTGTAATCAGATTGATGATTCGCTTTTACTAATGTTGTTTCAGGGAAGGTGTTGCTGATGCGGAGCTGGCTAAAGTAGATGCTGAACGCGCACGCAAGCGTGAGCGCGAGGAGAGAGATGACGAGCTGATCCAGTCAACCGCGAAGCGGCACAGATCTGTTTCCTCCCACTCTGTGTCTACTATCTCTACTGGTGCTTCGAGGTCTCCGTCACCTGGTAAAGATAGAGCTAGATCACCTCGTGCACGAGGAAGAAGTCCTTATTCTAACAACTCACGAGGCCGAGATGACATTCGAAGCCGGAGTCGCAGCTTCAGCTCGGACCACAGCCGAAGCCCTCGTGTCGAGCCTAAACGCAGAAGATCTTTGTCTGACAATGGTCGTTCTCCAGAAGGCTATGATCGCCGCAACCAGTATCGATCTCGCGATCCTCTACCCCTAGGTCGAGAAACCACGTCTACGAAGCAGTCAAGAAGGGGCTCGTCAGAGTCGCGGAGTCCAGATGACTACAGGGGCCAGCGTCCCCAAGGTTCAAGGTCACCTGGGCTCAGAGGAAGACACAGCGAGAGGACTGGTCTGTCTGATACTCGACATGGCCATGAGAGACCAGCACCTCGGGGAAGATTTGATGGAAAGAAAAATGCCCACAGAGGTCATCATCAAGAGAATGTACGAGAGCGAAGTTTGAGCCCTTTCAGCCAGCGATTAGCCATGACCAAGGCTATGAAACAGGGTGGGAGATGATTATTGGGTATAATTGTAATAGTTATCATGACAGCCCAGGGCGCCGAAACCCCGAAAACGTAATACATAGGACGATGAAAAAAGATTCAACGTACAGCAATAAGGCTGGAGTGTTTTATGCGCCGAGTGCAGCTTCCTCTTCTCTTTCGCGACGCTCCTCATCCTCATCCTCCTTTTCCCTGACTCTTAGGCCTTCCACCAGTGCCACACCATCCATGCCAGTCGCTTCACCGGTGCCTTGAGTGTCGTTGACTTCCTTGTCCTTCTTGGCCGCTGTTTGGGCACCAGTGATGCGATCGCGTACCAAGCGCGCAATGGCATTGTCTGTTCGGACGTTTAGGACTTCCATCTTCGTATCGAGTTCCCTCTTCAAATCCCAGTTTGGCTTCTTCGGTTGTAGTTTGAACAAATCAACGCCCTTATCGTCCTGAGCTTCCTCTGCCGCCTTTTGCTTTATCTCGGCCTCGACTTCGGCAGCCTGCTCTTCAAGGGTCGGGGTTTCAAGACTGAGGCTTGGGTCTTGTTCGAAGCCCAATTTAGGACCTCTTGTCTCGGGATCGTAGTTGCGACCAGACAAATGCAATCGTGATACATCTGGTTCTGCGGGAGGTGATACAGCTCGCTCTGATTCAGGCGCAACGATTTCATCTGCTGGCTGTTTGCGCTTGAGGTTCTTGAGCTTTGCGAGCCTGGCTTTTCGGTCGTCCGAAGCAGCGCTGAGGCTAGCGTGAGATGAAGACATGATGGAGGATTATTAAAAGTAATATACAAGCGCGTAAAGAGTGTGAAGTCGGTACAAAATTGAATCAATTGCAATATGGTGAAGCTGCAAGACTGGAAGAGTGTAAAATGTAAATTCGAGATGGATTTCTAGAAGCTAGCGCGTCACCTTCGATGGCACACCTAATGGAGGCGATGGAGCGCCACTAAAAACATGGAACCTACCCGCCGGCAGGGGTCGGGCTGTATTGAAGTTAGAGCCTGCCTTAAGCCCGGGTAAGAACCTATTGAGGTGGGCTAAAATTATAGAGGCGACATGAGCGACTTCGGCAATTGGAGATCTGGAAATTTTACATTCACTAACTTCCAACTCCAACGAGAGACGGCGACGAGACCGCTTTTCATTTAGCGATCATTATGCAGGTGGCTGACCTCGAGTTAACGCCGACCCGGAGGATATGCCAGCGGCTCTCATGCTCCGAGCCTGCACGAGGCTCGAGTCCTCTGTGACGGCGCAGGCATGGACACGAAGAGCAGCATTTGTCGCATTACGACAGAATACGACGAGGAACAGATCGATATTCACCCGATCATATCATCTCGAAGCACACTCGATATATCCAGAAGAAGGCACTCAGATATTATCTCAATTGCGACTTCGTAAAGCAGCTCCGAACCCCTCAGATACCACCACAGTCGAAGATACGCAGGGTTCTCGCTCGCAACGAAGCCATGAACAAGACGGACACAGTTCCCACGGACAAAGTCATAAAAAGGAAGCGAGGACAAGAAACAGAAGCCACTCTAAGGCTTCACCACGCGCACACTTCTATCAGAATAGACCACCCCGCGATCCAGAATCACTTCGAAAAGCTGCGGAATATCGTCAAAAGGCAAAAGAAAGAGAAAAGAAACGGAGGGAAAGATACGACCAATGGGGTTATCTGCGTCACCAATACTCCGGCGATGAACTGGTCGCTGTAAAAAAGCAATTCAACTTTTGGCATGCAAACCTGGATTCGATTGTAACTCGGACTAAACCAAAATCATCGTCATGGCTGGATGATGGGAAACTTCTTTTCGAACTGGATAGCTCATCTGATATGGAGAATGCCTGGCGCCAACTTGACGTTGAATCTCGGGAGAAGAGATGGCCAAGAGTAATGCTGTCGACACTCTACTCACGCCCGGATAAGGCGATCCAAGTTCTCGAGGCCACCTTGGATCCTCTGCCACCTGGTTACGCAATGGCTGGCGTCGCTCAATTTTGCATCTCAGATCTGGATCTCAAGAATATCAAGGTAATGCGCGATCGTGTTACAAAAGCCGACGAGGTGCTAGAACTCTTTGCCAAACTGATTGAGGACATCCCGTCTGGCCATGTGCCATTTCGTCAAAGCACCCTAGGCCTTTTTGCTGCAAAGTTGCCGACTGAGCAAACAGTAGAGATGTTCCAAATCTTGCAGCGATCGGGAACCAGGTTGCATCGGAATACGCTTTTGAAGTTTGCCGACAAGCTTGCCCGTACCTACGAGCACAAAGAACAAGCTTTCCAGATTCTACGCAATATTGCAGATGAAGGCCATGACCTAAACTCGCCATCCATTGCGAGTGTTATCACTACGTTGTTACACACTCAACCAACAGCACACTCATGGTCCGACTCAGAGGGTGCTTTTTCACCTCAACGTGCTATGGAGTATTTCCTTGAACACGGATTTTCTCCCAACTTGGTCAGTTTCACAGCTTTAATATCGTCTCTCTGCTTGCAAGGCGATATCGAGGAAGCTGTTCGGCTTCCATTGTTGCTGGCAGAGAATGGCGCTGAGCTTGACAGCCGATGCTATACCACTGTGTTTAGAGGGGCCAAAAGCAGCCTCAAAGCGTCTAATGTACGGAGAGCTCTGGATGTTGCCCGAGCTGCAAAAGTACCACACGTGGACGTACTCAATAACACGCTACATTCCATCTTCTACTTTGCAGAGATGGAAAGCCGCGATAAGAGGTTCCCAGCACCATATGTTGTCCCCATCTTTGGACCCTTACTTCGTGTTTATGCTAAGAAATTTGACCTGGAGCCTCTGCAATGGTTGCTACCTGACACTTTACCCCTACTCCTCAGCCAAGAAAACATGGACGGCAATGAAAAATTCATGTCTGGCCCATACAGAGAATGGGAGTTTAGGAGCACCATTCTCCCTGTTGCGAATGAATTCTTTGACGGCAATGATGGCCCTCTACGAAAACCCAATATGCAGACGCTGGCAATCATGATGCGAGGATACATCAAGACCCTGCACCGGCCTTACGACCTGATGTCTTTCTACACTTGGTTCAAATCACGCCTAGAGGAGCGCGGGACTGAGAGGAATTTGGCTCAACAGCTGGTCAAGGAACAGGGAAGCATCATTCATGATACACTAATTCTGGTCATGCTAGAACGAAAGGTTCTCCTCCGCCCAGCGCTGCAAGTATTTGGAGATATGCTCCGGGATTCATTAATCGCCAAGACACCAGAAGAAGGTACACAAGAGGAGATCTTGAGTGAAAACTTTCCTGTCCACCCGTCACCCACTTTATTCACTTTCAGCATTCTCCTTCATGGGCTTCTCATGCGAAGGGAGGTAATACTGGCAGAGCAAGTTAGACAAGCTTTGCGAGAGCACAACCTCGAACCCAACATTGTCACTTGGAACACGCTTGTCAAGGGCTACGCCTCGATGCAGGACCTGTCTCAGACAGTTGGCACACTGCAGGACCTTGAAGCGGCTGGATACAAGCCAGACATGCACACATTCAAGGCGTTCGCCAAGCTGAAAGACCAGACGCGGGCATTGGAAATGATGGAGAAGATCATTGATGAAAACAGGAAGAGGCTGGAGGAGCAGCAGTCACAATAAATCTACAAGACCACAAGAATGAGCGTTGGCAGCGGAAACGACCACTGCATGTATTACCAACGACATATCATATAGAATTGGATATTGTGTCTAGGTTTTTGGGTAAACGATGATGGGTCATGCATGACAGCGAATGAGGAGTTGGGAAATCGCTTATGTACTATAAATCATTTGACTCATTCATACATAAATTTTTATCTGCAAGTGGCCTAAGACGAGGTTTCATGGTTAGATCAACTGGCTCTAAGGTCCCAAAAATCCGGCCTCACCACCCCACGTCGTCGGACTTTTCGGGGCTTTCCCCCCCACCAACTTGTCAAGGGCTCACACTCAGTCTTCTATCATGGGTACCTACGCAAGGGTCAGGAGTGCCCGACAAGGCTCATACGTGACATCACATCAAGTTGAGGGTTATCTCTGGTCAACCTAACATCTTCACGAGAGCCTACACTCGCTCGATTATCTCTTGACAAGTTTAAGTATACACTCACTCGCTTTTAGTTTCTCTTTCATTTTATCCGCTTAGGACAAATCAATGCCACCTTGGGAAACTTATCTCATTTATTGACCGAACTCCACGAAACAGAAACCAGCAGCTTATCACTGTCACCGTTAGCAACTATCGACAGTTCAACAGGTTTCAGGTCTCTACCTCTACCCCTCGACTAATCGCTGCGTCAACCGGTCAATGGAACATGCCTAGCCCTGGCATGAAGCATCTTACTGGTGTCTTCCGAGCCACTGACACTCACAAAGTTACCCGCAATCGAAAGCCTGTCTCTTGCACAATATGCCAAAAGCGCAAAGCGAAATGTGATCGGGCAAAACCCGCTTGCAGTGCCTGCCATAAGCGAGGTGACCCGGACGCTTGTGTCTACGGCGATGTGGGCGTTTCTGGAGTAAAGCAAGAAATGCAGCTCAAAGTGGCCAAGCTCGAGGAGATCGTGATGCGCCTCGCATCAGCATCAGAAGCTTCGAGTGCTCTGGCCAGTCTTAGTACAGAAACAACAAGTGGACCATCTCCTCAACGAATAGAAGAAGGATCAGATGCTGCTTATCATGGAGAGACTTCCTGGGAGGCCGTCTTCAAGGGCATCCATGATATCCAGAGTGTTCTTCATACTCAAGTTGAGTCTGACTACGGTGACGAGTCGGAAATTCTGCCTCCTGCTCCAGATATTGTAATTGGGGGAATATCGCCCATCACTATCACCGATGTTCGCAATAGCTTGCCTCCTCGTTCAGATGCCGATGTTCTTATAAGGGCATATTTCGACTCCAAATTCATCGCCATTCCTTTCATCCACGAGAGTCATTTTTGGAGACGCTACGAGGTTCTGTGGTCCGGTTCGCACGATCCTAATCTCCTATGGCTAAGTATCATGTTCTCCGTGTTAGGACTAGGTGCTATGATCTCAAAAATCCAAACCCCTTGTCCAGACTCTGTGCAGGAACCAAAGTTTTATATACAGCGCTCAGCCCAATGTCTTGTAACAGGGGAGTACCTCAAAGCAAAACAGTATTCTGTCGAGGCACTCATGATGTACGCCCATTCACGCAATGTTACCAAAGAAGATTCAGATGCTACGATATGGTCTTTGTACTCACTTGCAGTCCGTCTCGCACAGCGTAGAGGCTATCATCTCGACGCGGCCAGAGTGTCACCTACCATAACTCAGTTTGAGGCTGAGATGCGCCGACGGACATGGTTTATGGTTCAGACTTCTGATTTACTTTTCTCATTTCAGCTGGGAATGCCCCCTATGGTGTATGAAGAAGTTTGTGATGCCGGACATCCTAGAAACTTATCAGATGATGACTTTGACGAAGGCACTGAGGTGCCTGAGTCTCGTCCTCCGACAGAGCCTACTCCCATGCTGGCCTGGCAGACCAAATCCCACCTCTGTCGTCTTCTACGTCGTGCCCTACGACACGTTCTCCGGGTTGAGTCGCCACCGTATGAAGAGACGATGGCACTTCAGGCTGAGTTAGAGTCATATCACAACACAGTGCCCGAATGCTTCCGCATCCGTCCCATTGCCTCTACTCCATTGGATGTCCCAGGCTACACTATTGTGCATCGACTCATCATAGAGGTATCCTACCTCAAGACTATTTGCGTGCTTCATCGTCCCTATCTCCGCTCCGAGAAGAACCAGGAACGTTATCGAGCATCTCGAGAACTTTGCCGCGCCACGGCTTTTAGAGTCGTTGAACTCCACCTGGAATTCGAACATGAGAGTCGATACGGCGGTCGTATGCACGAGGATCGCTTTTTGCTCTCGAGTCTTACACTGCATGACTTTCTAGTTGCAGCCATGATCCTATGCCTTGATCTATTGGGGTCGACCGACATAACGTATGCTTCACTGCTGTGCTTTTTATGAGTGTTACTAAAGCCCTCTAGCCCGCAGGTACATCTACAACATGCCCAGATACTTGAGCGTGTTCAAAAAGTCTGGGAAGAGCGTGGAGTTCACTCCAAGGACGCACGGTATGCATCAAGGGTTATTCGCGCGACACTCGACCGAGTTGCTATATTACCGAATGAGATGTCCAGCCCGGGAGCTCAGGGCATAGTCCATACGGCATACCCCTACACCGAACCGACTATATGCGGTGAGATCACAGACTTTACTATGCCGGATATGAATTATTCTGGGGATTATGAAGACTTTCTTCCCCTGAATACTATCTTTGGCCCGACCGAAGGCATTGACTGGGTCAGTTTTTATCGGTGTAGGCCCGGTCATTTAACAGCCCACTAATACGCAGTAAGATGTCAATCGGTCAACTCTAGGGCTGCATACAAGGCCGCAGATGCGCGGACATCCTTAATATTACTCTAGCAACCGGGAATCTAAGCTGAGGATGACTGCAGATTGTGTATTTGTTGTCGACGCGACTGGTCATGGAAGGGGTCGCATCATTACAATCGCGAGTAGAAAAGGATTTTCCTTACACTAAAAATTACCGCAAAGTGAACAGATAGGCATCGAAAGATACAAATCTTGAATAATATGTAACAGGCTAATGATAATTGATAACATGAATGGATATCTCTCCTGCAGGTCTCGACCCGGCTTTGTTTATCTCTCATAAGTCGTATCGCATGCAACACAAGACAACGACAGCACTGGCGGCAGCAGCAGCAGCAGCAGCAGCAACAACAACAACAACAACAACAACAACAACAACAACAACAAGCATGCCACCATCCCAGTTCGTCATATTCACCTGTCTGTTCATGTCCCATGAGGCTTTCTGCCTCCCAAAACAGCCGGTAAACCCATACAATAAATCTTCTAGCGCCTCCCATTAGAATTGCTTTTCACTGACCTCTTATCCAATGCCAATGGTAACCCTCTCGGTATAAAACTAGCCGTATAATCAAATCAAACAAGCCAGAACCAGAACCAGAACCAAAATCAAATCGAATCAAATCAAATCAAATCAATCGACAAGATGCATCGCTGAGGCTTTCGTAACGCTTAGCTCCGTTCATAATCGTTGTGCATTTTTGTGAACTCGTGTGGCCGGGTAGCAATTAAACAGTGCCGACTTAAAACACATTAATATGTCAGAGTATCTTGTCAAGGAGACAAGGAAAGAAAAAAACAATGCCATGTAACAACATTAAGAGGCAATGCCGCGCAAAACCCTTGCAGGATTTCCGGCTACAATTGTAAAAGGAGGAACATCCTGGGCATGAATTAGTAAAGGTTCTCCAGCAAGATTATCATGCAAAATACCTTGGTAACAATCGATCCAGCGCCGACAGTACTGCCCTTGCCAATTGTTCTTCCAGGAAGAATGATGGCACCCCCGCCAATCCAACAATCTTGTTCAATGATAACAGGCTTGCCCGCTTGGGGACCCTGGCTACCCTGGCGTTTCTTAGGATCGACAGGTAGCCCTGCTGTGAAGACACTGACGTTTGGCCCAATCACGCAGTTATCGCCAACCTTCACCTCACACACGTCGTTAATTGTACAGTTGCGACCGATAGCAACATGGTGGCCGATCGTGATGTTATAGCCGTAATCGCAAGCAAAGGGCGTTTCCACGGCGACACTTCTACCTACACGGCCGACATTGGTGATCGGAGAGGCTTCAGTAGGGGAAACTCGAACGGGGTCACGAGGCTGCAAGATTTCGAGGAACAAACGAGCACGTTCTTCGGGAGATATACCGTTGAGATTGTTGAACCTCCAGCAAGCGGCAGAGCATCGCTCACGCTCCAGACAAAGCTCCTTATCAAAAGGATAGAAATGACGCCCTGAAAGCATCTCCTCCTTTTGGGTCCGTCTCTGGGGGAACTGCGAATGGGACAAGGCCAACTGGGCGGCTACTTGAGCGTTGGATGTCGGCGCAGGCGGAGGAGGAGCAGGACTGTTGGTTCTTGTTGGATGTAGAATGTTGATCTGCGGGAGCTGGTTCCCAAGGTGAGTAGAATCGGGTTCTGTCCTGCTAAGGTCGTGCAGCGGAGGCACGCGCTGATATTCCTTGGCCATTCTTTCCCCAAATGGTGGTGGTGGCGGTTGAGGATTTGCGCTGACAGGTGTTGGAAACACATTTGCTGGAGTGTAAGGTAAAGCAGAGAGTTTATTCTCGGGGCTCGCAACAGACGCGCTGGGTATTGTTGATGCGGTTGGTCGGTCATCATCGGTCACCAAAGGGCGGCCTTGTGGGGGGTCAATTCGAAGGGCCTGGCCGCGATAAGGCGGCAGGGGTTCGCGCTTCACCGGTTGGTTACCATAAGGGCTTTGCTGAGGCATCCCGTAAGCTCCTGGTGGAACATACGTCGGGTCCTTGGATTCGAGAGGAACCGCTGCAGCTTTGTTGTCGGGCTTCTGCCATCCTGGTCCACGCTGCGGTGGGTAGCCTGCGCAGACAAAACTACCACGAAGACAGTTTCCACCTAGGGAAATATTAGTGACATGCGTAGACAATAGACATAGTCTGGAGATAGCTTACACTCTGGCTTCTGCTCATCGCATTTCTTCTTGCGCTTGCGGCAAGTGAGGCATCCTGTCTTGGTCCGGTTGCTAAAATTTCTCTTTCGTTTTTTAGGATCATGTTGCATGAGGCCATCACGTCTCTGATCAGATGAGTACTGGCCACCATATATAATAGAATGATCATCGCCATCAGGACTAGCGTTAGAGTAGTCCCCATGGTCCATCTGGCCAGTAGCCCTACGAAGTGCATCGCCAATCTGCTCTTCTGTTTGACCATGTGGAGTAGTTGCAGAATTCTGCAGGGAGTCATAGCTACGTTCTTCGCGATGTGAATACCAAGCTTCCTTATCCCGGTGCTCATCGCCATATGAGCGGTAATCTCTCGAGGGTGTTCCATAGGCCTCGCGCGAATCATGGTGCGGGTGGGCGGATTCCGGTGTATGAACGTGTATGACATGTTCCCGCCGTATCTCAACGGAATCAGATCGCTTTCTCTTATGAGAGCCTTCTACGTCGGGATAACCAGGTGACTGAAAAGACGGCCGATCCGTACTTTGTACTGGAATCTGGTTTGACGGCACTTCTGGTGTGGGCGGAGGCTGAGACGCAGTTGTGCTGTGTGCGCGTTCGTCTATGGCCGAGGCTTTCTCGATGGTCACAGTAGGAGGATCTGAAGTCCGGGGTGAGCCCCCGTTAAGGGCTGTGAAAGTTGACATGGTAACCTGGTTGGGATGGCGACTGGTGGCGCGCGGGGCGAGAGATGGATGAGTCTGGGGAACTGTCGAGGAACCGCGCAGTCAAGTCTTGAAGCTGAGGAGCTCAGAGCAACTCCCAAAGTGGCTCAAGCGAAGCACAGTCGAGCTCACTCCGGATGTTCCGCGAACAGTCGTGATGCGCGATCAGAGGTCTGCGACTGAGTTGATGTGTGTGAATCACTGAGCACAATGCTCTAAATTCGAACTGATGTGCCCGTGAAAGTGAGAGTGAGACCGCAAGAATTATGAAGCCCTATTCACGCAGAAAGACTCTGCGGCGCTGTGTACGTAGAATAGGTAAGCGAGGTAATGAAAATGAGCAGAGCACAGCCAAATTGACGTCCACGATACTAGATAATCAACAAAAGTTGGTGCGTATTGCTATGATCGAACCAATGATACAGGGCGTCTGTAGCTGAAGGTTTTGAGCTGAGATTGAACGATGATGAGATTCGAAGCCAAGGGACGTGAGTTCCGGTGCAACGAGATGAGACGAGGTGATACGATGCTCGCTTTGGGAATGTGAGACAGCAACGAGACTGTGATGTCTCTCGCGACCCGGTTCTTAGAATTGGAGTGAATGAGACTGGAATCTCACTTGGCCCCTGTAGCCAAGATAAAGAACGAATGTAAATCAACTAAACAAATAGCCTGAAAGCTTCTATGAGATGCAAGCTCGCATATAAAAGACCAAGGTAAGGGAGTTCAATTGGGAGCGCGATTGCCCACCGAGTAGCGAAAAGTCGGGTGGTTGTGGTTTGGAAATGATGAGAGTCGCCGCGCTTGGGGCGTCGGTAGGTTTTGACGCGCGATTAAGTCAAAGTGCGTCTGTAATGGGCGAAAAAAAATATTGGCTGGGGGTGTTCGTGGCGGGGAGCTCAGATCAATCAGGCCTGGCCAGACAGGGAGAGAGGGAGGGAGGGGGTCCTTCCTGGCGGGAGGGTAGAGAGGAGAGACTGGAGTTTGCCTGGGTCGGTAGGTAGGTATGAAGAAGATGGAGAAGAAGAAGGAAGAAAACCAAGGATCGAGATTAGAGCGAGATCCAAGATGAAGTGAGGGTGTGTCGGGAAGGAACAATATGCAATGCAGGAAAGGAACGGGAGACAAGAGCCCGAGGAAGGATAGGATGGAGA